>WURV02161133.1:0-15630 GCA_011762755.2 Epimenia babai | reverse complement strand
ATGTCTCAAAAACAGGACATACACCTGATGCCCACGCACGAAATAATTACAGGAAGGTGATGCTGCTTCAATAAGTCCTATATCATCGGGGCAGCGACTAATAGCGGGTCCTTTGTCGGGACCAGTGACTGAAAGTCAAAGTATATCAATGACAATGTACATTAACTTGTTTACTAGGTGAAAGAATTGTCCGGTAATAGTCAAAGACTTTGTGCAGTTAGCGGCACGCTAAATTAGAGGTATGCGATGACCGCAGATACTGGTGCATTCATGTAGGTATAAATGGCTGAAAGTTGAGAAGTGGGAGGGTGTTCAGGTGGCTTAAGATCAGTTTTGGAACATAAATCTTCACTCAGGCCTTTCATTTATTTAGCTTGGGATACCATTTGAGATGTTAAAACAAATTTTATAGTTTCCTACACTCTATTGTATTTTCAAATATTTCTCTGTTATTCCTCTGTGAGGAAAAATGAAATTTCCAGCACACTTGGAATTTGGGATTCATAGGTTTCATAAAAAGACATTTATTACTATATCTATTTATTCTCTGTTTTAGTAAGTTATGTAATTATACTAGTTAATATGGATAGGCAGACTTTCTGTCTGCATTTTAAAATTATTTTACTAGCCTAAACACTTTCAGCAGTGCTTCCACAAGCTATTAAGAAATAGTTGTTTATAATGTTCACTTTGAAGTGACCCACTAATTCAATAACATCTCAGTTGTAAAAAAACCAACGGTTTGCGAGGAGAGTTGAATTAAAAGTCATCCGTTAAATTAATCCCAATGGTTGAAATAACTCCTGTAAGTGCTGCGCAGCTTTGTTTATACAAGAAAAAGCAAGGAACAATACAGACCCCAGCATCAAAGTAGGCAGAATATACCGGACTAGGCTATAACATACCATTCATATACTTCACACCTTAGTATGATTGAGAGGAACCAATTAGGATTTGGGTGGATTGGGTAGGCGAAAACCCAGTTTAGGCACAATCCGGGTGAGAAGTACGATGACTGAGTTGAGTTACATGTATGTAACAGGTGACAATGAGATTGAATGGCTTTGATCTGTTAAGACACGGAGGTTTTCTTCTCCTTAACACCGTATCACTTGTTCGCGTGAAAGTCGCTTTAATTTTCGGTCTGAAATTGGTTCTTTTGTTACAACATCTGTTTAATAGACTCACTGGTTGAGTGCGGGCTGTTTTATTTTTGCGTTTCTCGAGTCGATATCCAACAGTGCTTATTGTTGCCTGAATGTTGATACTATAGTGCTGAAATCTGTTCTTTCGATTTTCCTGATTGCATTTTACATTTCATTGGGATGTGTATCTTACATTCTACTACGTTACATCGCAACATTTATTCATTAAGTCATGGCCTTTGGGTTCCTCCTTAGGCAAATACTGTATTCAATCTCCCAATAAGCCATATGAAGCATTATATTTCACATCTGCGAAAGCTCCGATATAAATAAATGTAATAATTCTCAAAAGGTATTACCCTTCAATTTTTTCTTGATTAGAAGACTAAGATGGTCATTCATACTGAAAATTTATTTGTTTGTATGTAGGGTTGTTTATAATTTTCTGCCCCATGGTATATTTTTTAATCCAACCTTTGAATTCATAATTTAGAATTGACTTGAAATAAATTCAGTAATGGAATCTTTCGTAACTATGGCAAAACCAATAGTTACTATAGTTTGCTTTATAGGACATTCGAAGATAAGTAATTCCCACACAGGCAAATTGTTACACTGTAAGGTTTCAAACTCCACCTGCTTATAATACTCCCTTCTGACCAGCTTGGACTGCTGCATAGCCCAAGTAAATAGCACACTTGTCTCTTCTGAGATTCCACCAGAAGCTAGACCCACGAACAGCATGTAACTAAAGCCCAAACACGGTTCATCAAAGCCATGATCAATATAATCAGTCAGTAGGTAGCCTCCATTGGCCACCCATAAAACACAGGACATCTACCACCCACTCACTGTGGGGTTAGCTTTGATTCTAACAGCCCAGTTGAAATCAATAGCCATTAAATCATTCTTAACACAAAAAACATTTAAACATCTGACTTCTATTAAAAGTCTCATGTAGTTTTACTGCATTTTTATTTGCTCTCAAATTATTTCTAATAATGATTCTCCTTGATTTATTCGATTTGAACTGCTTCAGTGTTAAAGAAATGCCCAGTAATTTTACGAGACTGAATAACCCATACCTGTTCAAAAGTTATATTAATTTCCCTTTATTATTAACGAATGTGTAATTTGTGGCGTATTTTTAAAGATTTCTTAGGTCATTGGCATTATGCCTGTTAGCGCAAGAGGGGAGAGTGACAAGATTTCAAAGCCTTTTTTGTGCCACCCCATATTAATTGGTGACAAATATGACAGTATAGGTAATGACGTTTGGATTGTTGGTACCGGTATGTCTGGTAGTCAGTACATGAGACTCTGGTCATTAAATTATGGACAATGCAATGGTGGACAAAGGAGAATTCACGCGATTAATGGGCGGGTGGCAAAACACGATTGGTTATGAAAGTATGAACTGTTGGTACAGAGATATGGTTTTTGAGGAGCGTCTGCCGTAGGATTAACTACCTTACCATCGCAAATGTATAAGCAACACGCAATATGACGCAGTTACGGTTCAAGAGAAGATTTGGGTAGGCTATGTGACAGGTTATCAAATGCAGTCATTGTGACGGTGTGACATTTGACACGGTCCGTGATCAGACGTCTGCCGCAGCGAGATTTATTGTCAACGCGACAAAATTTCCACATTAGAACACATTTAATTTTCCTACAATTTTCCATACCATTATTTTATTTCGCTATGATCCAAGGTTCGTAGTCTTTTAACAAAATTGCGAGGTATATTGAATGACGGAAAAAACTTGAATTATATTTAAGTGAATGAAAATCTCGTGGGATTATTTTCAAGATTTCGATAACAATCGGTTGGGGCTGGGTAAGTAATTTTCTCAATTCCAATTCCAATTAATTTACATAAATTCAAACCATCATTCGATTGGTTTAAGTGCTGTTATCGGACAATATTTGCCCACTTGAGGTCATGTTAAGGATGTGATCGCGAGACCACTTGAGCCAGTGTCTAATAACCATATTGACCACCTGCACGTGTCAGAAATGAGACCTTTCCTATTATACTCCTCTCATATAATAGGCAACAGAGTTAGACAGGTGTGGTTGCGCAAGGATGCCTGTATCCCCAAGACTGCCAAGTATTTGTAATTATTGCTTGGCTATTGTCGATGCAACTAAGACCGTTTCTTAGGGAGACTGGCGTCGGCAGTTAAGGCGGCGAAATGGATAGTAATTTAGCAACATTTAAGTCTTAGAATGCATTCTGAAAGGATCACGTTGAAAGGCATGCACGATGCAGTATTCAGTTGCTGCATTTTATGTGCCATTTCTGTGGAAACTCTCAAGTGGTGACTTTTGTATAAATATTTAGTAAAGCTTGAATTTCCCTTGTCATCAATAAGGAGCTTTTCTTAAGACATCTCAGCAGAAGCTACAGTTGAAAAGGGCAGCCAGCACCTGTTGTAAGCTTTACTGCCATATCCTGTTATATAGTGGACACAAAACTACTATAAAAATCTTTCTACTATAAAAATATTTGCACTTTCCATATGTGAAAATCGCTTTATCACTCCATGTCTGTGGAGAAATACGGGAATATCATCATAAAAGCGGAATGTAAATTAAAAGATCTTTTGTCTATTGTGATGTAAATAAAAAATAAAAGTAGAAGGGATATTGACAAGGAATCTAAGGTCTGAATAAACTGATACTAATTCATTTTTTAGATGCAGTATACTAAACTATAAATTTTTAGTTATAAACTTAAGTCATAAATTTAGGTATCGATAGTTTTTATGATTCTAATCTAAAAGAAGCCTCTCATTCACACCTTAATTGATATTCCTTTGTCTTGATCAAAATAACGGAAGCTAATATATCGGCTACTGTCAAATCACTATGCTTTTATCTCTTAATCACCACCCAACCCAAACACCTCTGCCCCCTATCTAACCAGGCCATCTTCAAAACTGTCTAGTCATCCAAGCATCAGTAGGCATGCCCTAGTACGGTCCATTAGTGAACACCTCAGTAATTTATATGGAAATCATGCAGCATGGATTGTTTGAGTGAAAGCCATTAGCACCTTCGCATAAAATATCGTGTTGCTACAGCTACCTGAAGGGCTTGTATCCGTTCCCCATAATTATCATCATTCACATGACACATGATTATACCTCTTAATGACAGCAGAATAAATATCGCATCTCATATCTGTCCATGTCCCTCATTTATACATGAAAGCATTGTACGGTCTCCCCCTTCGTCATTAGAAAGCCTGATGTCCTGTTACCGCAGCGCATATTACCACGATAGTGATGCGGTTACAATCCCATTGAACAATAACAATGGTCCAAATTATAGATCCCTGAGTCGCTTATCATCAAGGATTCTGGCTAGTCATAGTCAACAGTCAATAATAGCTAGGAACTTTTTTGATGGAGTTTGAATAACAATGAGGAACTAGCAGTTCTTGAAGGACAGAAAGAGCCGGTCATACACATCTGTTGCTTTCACATATGGCATCGGTGATTTAGCAAAGAGGGAGCTCCAAACATGTCATTACCGCATGAAAACATCTCGATTCAGACGTATTTTTGACAGTGGAAGACCGATCTCTATCTTGGCCATGGTGAATGCTGAAGATATGAGATTTTTAGCTTCCTTCCAACTCTATTAATTAATTTTTTACAACAGTATAATGAGCAAAGCGGGTTATACAAATTTACACATACAGATTGAATGACATAAGTTTATAACACGGCAATTTACATTCCCATTTGTAGCGAATGTCCTAATAGATTCGAAGTAACATCAATAAGTTAACATTACCAATGTTCAAGAAAGAGCACATAAATGAAGATATTCTTTAGCATACTAATTCCTGTTCAGACTTGTTTTTGACAGTGGAAGACCGATCATTATCTTGCCAATGGTGAAGGCTGAAGATATGAGATTTTTAGCTACCTTCCAGCTTAATTAATTTATTTTTTACGACAGTATAATGAGCGAAGGGGGTTATAGAAATTTACATACACACAGATTGACTGACATACGGTAAGTTCATAACACGTCTATTTACATTCCAATTTGTAGCTTTCTGGCTAATGTCCTAATAGATTCGAAGCAACATCAATAAGTTAACATTACCAATGTTTAAGAAAAAGCACATCAATGGAGATATTCTTTTCCATACTCATTCCTGTTAACATTGACGCAATGCCACACAATGGAAGTAATTCTGGACATAGACTCCTCCCTGACTCTAATCTTTTAATCTTTTGGGTACTGTCCTTACATTACGCCCTTTTAGGAAGAGAAATAGACTATTGTAATGCAAACTAGAAGTCCTGTTATGTCTTTGGCTCCTTTCAGATATAATTAAATACTGTAGTCACCCGTAATTTCTCCTAATTTACATAAGAGATATATTATTGTCATTAGTGATATATAGAAGTCTCACTAGGTGGACGTTGTTGTGAATAACATCCAATATTTGTTAGTAAGGGTGGTCCATGAAGAGGTATACGAAGGTTTATAACAGAGAAATGATTCATCTATGTAGCAGTATTATTGCATTGACATATGAATGATGCGACGTAAAGTATAGAAACATTAATGTTTGGAGTTGTGAAATTCAGAGACAAACCATGGAATTGGTTGAATCTCGCCTGAGACTATAAATTGGATATGACGATATAGAATTTCGTAATTTACCTTTTTTTGCATCACCAACTTATTGTGACATAAGTAAAGTACAGTATTTATAGACCGCAGGTCTCAGCTAATAAAGGCTCTTAGATGCGGTTCACAATGAAATGTTTTTTATTTAGCGCATATACAATACCTTCGACACTTACATATCGCCCCGCCAAGGACAATATTGAGCATCTCCCCTTTATGGATAAGGGTTTACTCCAGCAACCGGGGATAAATGTCTAGCTGAGGATTATCGCAGTAAAGAGGTCTCGAACCCGCAACCTGCGAGGTTTCGAACCCGTGACCTTTCGGTTACGAGTCCGGTGTTCTTACCATTTGACTAAATGCAATTGTGCCGATTACTATCCTAAGATACGAGATACATGATTATGAACCAATCGTTGCAACTAGTTGAAAATCTCTTGTGAATATTACGAAGCGCGCGTGCTCGATTCCTGGCAATAGAAATTCATCCCCTCAAGTGAAAGAACAATAAATTACCATTTAATCAAAATACCAAAACACCGGGACACCGATAAAAACTCTTCATCAATATAAAATTAGCTGCTTTTTTTTCAATAGTTTATCAATCAAATCAGTGCGCGCTGCGCATCCATCTTCTTTGTTTAGTGCCTGTAGTTCTTGAATGTGCAGTGATTTAATTCTAATCTTTCTTCCACGTTGTTTTTCTCACTTCTTACAAAGTATTTCATGTTATAATTCAAGGAGATTTATATAGTTCTCATTACTATCTCCCGACTTGCTAAGTAGATTTGTGGCATTAATTAAAGAGTATTATTTTCTAATAGCTTTTGATGTTCAGCATTACAGTTACTAAATTATCATATTGGTAATTGTATTTCTAATTCCTTATCATGATTGCTTTACTAAAGACCTAACCTAAATCCATAAATTCTATTTCGCAGTTTCAATTCATCTCTATTCTACCAAATTATTGCTAATTGTTTTAAAATCGTATTACAGATTATGTTGTATAATGGATGTATGGTGTGGGTAATTTTATTGTTTCTCTCTTTTTCACAATCCCCACTTATAAGTTGAAGATTATTTTAAAATGCTTTGATGTCAGGATTTTCAATATTCGCATGATGAGGATATTATTTTTCACAGAAATATTAAGAAAATTATTATTTAGGCAATATCATGTATAATTTTTGATTATTCCCTATGTATATCACATTTCATGTTTTATTTTTTGCTGTGAATGCTAAAATTTTATCAAGTTGCACAAGTAAAAAACAAAATATTTCTCGAGTAACCATGGTCAGTGCTGTACCATGTGGTTTGTTTGGATTATAGTGTAACATATGGTATGTTTTACATACTTTTTACTGAGCTAGTGACAAAATAACAGTTTTTGACAGTATTAACTCTTTGATGTTAACTCACCTACTGTTTGTATCTGGCTTATTCCGGTGGGATGTAACGCCACCATCCCCTAAACAATAGGGGGTAGTCCCTTGTAAGACACAGTTTCTGTTCACTGCGTGTCTAATACACCCACAGGAGATCTATGGCACCATGCCTCTATACTGATAAAAGCCCATATGGGTCCATTACACTTCTTTATGTACAGTTTCTCACTTGTTTCACCACTATATTATCTTACTGACTAAGTAAGTTTTGCTAGAGTTTCCAAACTCAATATCAAATCCACTGGATGCACAATCCAATAATACACCAATTCAAAAAATTCATATATCACTACGATTTATCAATGATTATTTATAATAAATGTTAAAGATATTTCAGTATAATAGTCTGTCAGTTGTTAGAATTACTTTAATTGCCATATTAAAAAAATTACTGTATTAAAATTAAGAATAGAAATTTTCTACGTAGGTCCCAAAAAATTTTGGTGCTTTAAAATTATCGTATTCATAATTTTTATTAGACGAGTATGGGAAAATTCCCTTCTAGGGACCATCGTATGGCGCACTGGACATTTTTGCAAGTCTTCATTAATAGGATATCAAAAATTCCTCTTTTTAAAGATATGGTTTTCCACATATTTTGGATATTTGGAGCAACAATGTTGAATAATCGTGCTTTCTACCCTGCTGCACCCCGCCTCTTCAATGCACTCCCAGCCTACATTAGACAATCTACAACAGTCAGGCAATTTAAAATCAATCTCAAAACACACTTATTTAGCATTGCTTTCACTAAATCATTCAACAATACTTTATTAATTCACCGTGAATCAACACTTTCAAAGTGAGATTGCCTGTTTCTGTTTATCACTAATTCTTCATATTCATGGCGACTTTGCCTGCATAAGATTTCCTTTTTTCGATATTACTTCTACTTTCCCCTGTATTATTCAACATTGCTCACTGTAAATGTACATAATTGTATCTAACATTGATCTGTATAAGCTGTATACTGTTAGGTGTTAATTTTATATAATTTAGGAAATTACCTTATAGTCTTTGAGCATTAGGCTATTGTTTCATGAGAAGTGGGTTTGACAGCTCTGCTAATAAGTACACTTTATACGAATAAATTTCATTTCATGATAATCACTATATCTAGAACAACGCTCACAAATCAGCATTAATCTCCACTTCCAGATAAAGACTGAATAGATTATCCTAATTTCTCGGTGATGCTGCAATTAGGTTTGCTGGGATGAGATAATGTTCCTAAATGAATGCGAGGTGTTAAAGGATGAGTCGAGACAAAGTCTGCCACGGATCAAAAGTGTGGTGATTTACCCCGTAACAGGGGATGTAGGACCAGACAGAAATTAGCCCAAGTGTTGATAGGTGATGCGATATGCGATATGAAGGTAGATTCCAGGAGTTAGAACCTGCATGCGATGCTGATATATACGGTAATTAATGAATGTCTGTGATTATGGGTGTTTTGATAAGGTTGGGGTGGTGGGGGTTGATGTGGCTCAGTGTTACATCATTACCAAACTGTGCTGATTGCTTCCTTATGTAGTATGTAATGGTACCGTACTATACTGAACTTCTAAGGTGGTTAATGCTTTGTTTATTCAGATACTGATTAATGAAGCGGTGCCAAGCAACTGCCAGCTAAAAATTACCCAGAAAATTAGTGAAATATGTGAATATAAATATTTCTGTGATGCAACAAACAGTATCTTTCTAACATCCAATGACTATATTTGCTGCTGATATCCTGCTGATGATTGAATACTGATAAGTATTCTATTATAAGTATTCTTAGTGTGTAGAATGATATAACAGACTAATAATTTTTAGTTATAGTTATTATAGTTGCAGTAATTATGAAAAAATTATATCACTGTGATTTCCGAGAACATACATCGCTCCTGGTGACCGGGCCTCTACGGCCTTAATTTCTATGTATTTTCATTAATGTGGCCATTCGATGAAAGTTTCTTCCTCTCTGGGCATTGTTTCCGCAAAAGTAATTATAATTTTTTAATACGTAGTACTAGAAATCAATTACAAAAAATCTACATATCGCCCACTACATATAAAACACTAAACACCATTAGACTTCTAACCAGATCTAAGATTAACAGTAATAGGATTGGTGATTGGCATGTACACTGATTGAGTATATTGTTTATATGGAAGACTTTGATCAATAAAATTGGTTACCTACGGTATGTCATTTCAAAATTTATTGCTGATAACAAGTGGCAATATATTGAGATAATAATTTCACTAGATATTGCGTAAGGTAATATGGTACCAGCTTTTTCGTGTGCAACAGGCATTTAGTTACGTCCGTCTGCCTGCTATTCTAAAAGCTGACACGTGTCTTCGTAATATCTATTTATCAACTATGGAAAGTGGGTTGATTAAAATTCATAAAGCCAGTGCAGGGTTCACTTCTCTTTATGTTTGGGTCATTTAGCCAAGAGGACAGTCTGTTAGACATCTGTCACCAGGCATGGAAAGATGGTCATTACAGAGGCATTGGGTTTACTCGGTGGACATTAGTGTATTTAGTGGCATTAGGTCAGTGTAGTTAATCAGATAATGTAAAAATACAGAAATGTAACAGATGGACTTGATTTACCCATAGATGTCAATATAAAATTGTTTTCCTTATTCGGATATCTCAATATCTCCTTATATCAATAGAACATCCCTGAAACATGTGTTCTCAATGGAATTTTAATATTTTTTAAACATTACACTACCTGCTATTTTTCATTTAGGAAACACGGTAATATTTCAGGTGTGAAATGCGATGGATTTGATCATTTATATTTCTTCAACTTGAAGGAACAAGATGGCAAACACAACTCACAACAAATTCACATCAAAATTTAAATTAAAGAAAAATATTGCCCACTGTTGAATTAGCTAAAGATCAAAGGGGAACTGTTATCTTTGATAGCTGGTACAGAGCTGATTTATGCAACACTTGAATAAATAGTGTTACCCAGGGGGGCAGGGCAAGATGGGTTGGAGAGGAGAGTGGGTGATAGTAGTCACAGAAACTAGCCATTAGTTCACCTAATGGTTCCTTCATTGGCTGGGTGGCCAGTGATGTATAGTCTACAAAAAGAAAAATTACTCCAACACTTGCTACAAGATAACTTGGCGTTTTAATGAATTTTTTCCAAATTTTTTTATTTTACCTATATTTACTGTACTATTACTACTCTAATTATTCTAATTTCAAACAAGCATTTTCATCATCTTACCTGTTTCAGTTGTTGTAAAAATTCATAATATGCTGCTTATATTCAACAAATAATTATTTGGTTGCTTACTGAATGATATATTTTATACTCATACTGTAATTTTTATATAAATTTATGATTTCATTTATTTATCTATATTTTAACAGATAGTGAAGCTCAGTTGACCACCTGAAGATGTTAGAATCCCAGCATCATTCTTTACTTGATAGACTAGAGAGTATTAAGGCTTCTCTACACATAACAATGTCGCCTATGACAAAAGCTAAAAGGTTAAGGTAGGATAATTAATACTATTGCCTGCCCCCATCTGTCCAGAACATCTTAACCGCTATCCTTCTCCATACCGCAGCAGACTTTCCATGGCCTTTATTGTCGAGTAATCCTTGAAATCTATTAAAAAGCTAATGCAGCCCAAAATCCCCGGTACCTAATCAAGCATCGGCTAATGGAGTTGACTGGAATGGGGAACGTATTGTGCCCATGTATTGTCCCACTGCATGACAGCATCGTTAGATCCTAGATCCGAGGCTGTCTTTATCTACATACCATTGTTGACAAAGTGAGATGCTCATGGAACCTATCATTAATATATTCCCATCTAAACTGGTATTGCCCAATCCTCTTTTATGTAATCGAATAGGGGCTAATATCATCTTTGAACAATGTTGGCTCTGTTTGTTTCAATCCACCAAGAAAACAGTGTTTTCACTGATTTGATTTTATCTGTGGGTGGGCGGGAGTAGTCATGCAGGGCACCAGCTACGTACCCTGCTATTAATTCTCCAGGAGACACTACTTACCTGCTTCTAATTGGCTCACCTGTATTGTTGTTGATACCACTGTGACTTTAATGATGCATTAATGAACCCACGAAATCTGCAATTTCACTTACGTACTGCTTTCCTCCGCCGTCAGAGAACATGGACTATAATCGATTCAAATCTTCACATATCAACTTTTGCAAAATTCGAAATTATCTTTGAATACAAGATATTAATTTTAAAACAATTTTGCGCATTCTGCTAAAATTTTATTCGGCCGGTATTTTTATAAAAATATTCTTGGGTTCGGCAGGACGAGTTACTTTACTATTATAGTAGTTTAAAAAAAAATAAATAGCAACAATACATGAAATTATTTTATATTAGGGTGACTTTTTTCATTTTAATGAATTTTTCTAGGTACATCTTCTCCACCGCAACTAAATCTCGTGCTATGTATCATGAATAGATAACAAAATACGAAGTCCTGCTTCACGTACGGACCACCTGTGCATGCTTGTACACTCGCCACCACAATTCCAGGAAGATATTAAATGTATTGTTAAAACATGGAAAATTATACGGTGTGCCAGACTAATGGTGAAATTCAGGTGTGGCGTATGAGGAATTATCCGTCGAAAACACAACAGAGTTGGAAGGATCACAAAAGAGTGTTACGGAACATCCCCGTGCCCCGACCAGCCCCGGATCCCCCTATAGGCCGATTAGGCCTGTAATTAGTCGATGGGACAATTTGCGCTTTACAGTACATGGTGGGCATGAGGTTGTGCGGGATACATCAATCCTCTTACCCAGACAGCCATGGCTTCCTGCATGGTCTATTAATAATGCGCGGACAATGTCCACAAGACGTTAATAGGGACACACCAGGATGACCATGCCTCTCAATCCTCCATAGCTACACATGGATGTGACTTGGTCGTCATTATATAAATGTTAACGGCCAATATATCACAGAACATTCCCTCTCCATGTGAGTTGTTAGTGCCACTTTTCGTGGCTTAAGAAGAACGTATCCGAGAGACTACTACCAGTATATATCTTGAAAGAAATAATGCAAATACGGTAGCTACTCCTTATTTCCGATAATATATAGGAATGTAACTGGTTCTGCATTAGTAATACGACAAACGACTCTATACTACTAAGTATAACAATTGATATGAAAGAGAATATTTGCAGGTAAATAGAACTTCAAATTTTATATTGCGTATAGTACACACTGTAAAAGCAGAGGTGTCGGTTACAGTGTTAGCAATATCCTAAGTACAAGAAATACGAAGTTAATACCTGACTACAGATATAAAGATCAACATGAGCTTTTATATATTTAGTATTCTTCATTAGGTGCAATTTGATGACGTACAAACTTGTTTTAATCTTTATATCAGTTAGTGTGAAAGGTGTTGTTTACTTTTGTATTTCCCTATATATGCTGTAAACATATTGAATATAACATATATCTTGATAAACTAAGATTATCAAATAATTAACTCATAACATACAAGATACCTTTAGCCGTCATGTTTTTGGTAAGGATAATTTGGGTTCAGCGGGACCAATGTACGTTATTTCGTCGAGTGAATTTCTCAGCATTTATTAAGGTAAAAGTCGCTGGTGCTGATCACAGCTGTAGATTCAGTCAGTCGTGTCTACTCATTGTTGTACGCATCGTTTAATTGTTTGGAGTTTTTAACTCTGTGAAATGATGTGGAAGTTTGTAGCAGGGTCCCCCGATAATTACGTCTCCGTCCTCGTTGTAGCCTTTGCGTAATTACAGGCGATTGTGTCGCTTTTGCTAGCAGCCACGTTGCCTATTCCTGAATCGTTTAGAAGCTTCAGAGCTGGCTCCCACAGTCAATGACCCCGCAAGCAATCGTGATAATTGACTGTGCACTATGACAATGGATGACATGTTATTAGGATAAGTCTCGGTGATTATAGATCATCACCCACCCCGCCGACTCCCACCAGCAGTCTTGGCCTTGTTATTACGATGGAGTACCGTGACTCGAACACTGCAAGCTCCACTGCTTCCCATTCAACATACCTACACCCACAGGAAGAGGGCAGGTTCTAGATAATTCTCGCCCTGCTTACCCCTTCCTCTGGTTCACCCATCAATTTTACTCGTCCAAAGAGCTTCACTAATGCGTGTAGCTTTGATGTATAACTGGAGTCTGTAATTAAAGTCTGTAATATTCAAGCTTATGTTTATCATTTCCCTTCCATTTCTTGGTTCACAATACTTGAAAACAATACTTATAATAGTTTGTATGTGTCATTAGATTTTAAGATAACCTTTGACCTTATAACTTTCCTAAGTGACCTTCAACAAGTAAGTGACATTCAGAAATTTCAATTATCTGAATTCCTCTACATATGAGTTTGTTATTATTTAATGCGCACAAATGTTTAGCTGTTTTCTAGTTTTTGGAATGTTTATGTTAGAATTAAGAAGGAAATTTTGCAGATGAACAGATCTCTTATCATAATTCGGTAACTATAATAAATGATCGTCTTTTACTATTATTTCCCTTGCTCTACATACCCTGCTGTTCCTCTTTATACTCACTGACCAAGTAGTCTTTAAAACATTCATTACTATAGTTTATACGGGCTAAGGTACAACTGGGTTGTATTTATAGATTGAATAAATAATTATCTCGTTAGCAAATGAATGGCAACAGTGGAGGACACTTGGACATATGTTGTCCGGTTGACCACGTAGCGAATAGTTGTGTAATATCGACAAACACTAAAGTTAGCAGCCACTTGAGGGTGCCACGACGCTCAATAAAGAAATTTTCGGATAAAATTAAAACTCTCAGTGAAGCAAATTCAAGTGATATTTTGATGGTTGATTTGAATTACAATGAAGCTACGGGTGCCCTAATTAATACTGCTGTCTTGAATATGACACAGAGCTACTTACGAAACTGAAATGGAATGCGAAAATGATTTGTAGCGGAAGAAAATATCTAAGTAAATTATCTATTATGGTATGTATATGTGAGTGAGTAAAGTTAGGGCTTATTGTGATAAATATACAAGTGACATTAAGTAATCCTTGGGAAAATTCCGATAATTACAGACACCCTCAGCCGTATGTCTTCTCGGAAATTTCCGGGTTTTTATGCCAGTTTTTCCACAATTAGTAATTATTACACATGAAATATACGCCTGACTTAATAATAATCAAAAGGCTGTCAATGAGGTAATGTACCGATGGAATATTATCAGTTCTGGTATGATAAATACAATATGTTATGACGTCACTCGTTACCATGACAACATGATTTTTCTGTCATGTTCCATCAGTTTGGTACTTCCTGAATATCGTGCATATTTGTTAGTTGGTATAGTTGGTAGAACGCCGTACTGGTTAGCTAAAGTTCATAGGTTTGTATCCATTAGGGGGAAGGTTCTCTATATGAAAAACAACTATGGCTACCCTGATGTATTTCCAGCTTTGTCAGGCTGGACGAGAATTAACATTATTATCTTTCGTGGAATATCCGTCAAACAATATGAACTTACAAGCGTAACTTGTTACAATGTGTTGTCGTTATATATCGGTAGATCCGCATATTTACTAAGTGCATCTGCCCTTTATTAACTACATTAATAATTAATTTGTTGTCATTTACTATTATTCCCCTTGCTCCACTTAGTAGGAACAATATAATTCTTTGTATTGTTATGTTTCGCAGAAAAGCTAGAGCAATATAGATGAGTGTAGATCAGCCATCCGTGGGCAATCTAAATTACTCCTCTGTCTATAGAGATGTTGATTTGGAATATGAAAAAATTGCCTTCTCAAATTACCTGTATAGAATAAATTTAAACAGCTATTAATGATGAAACCAGTAGTTAATATAAAATTTTGTATTAATTTGAATAATCTCATTGTAATGAATGCTTAGTCTAGAAACTCTAATTAAGAAGGTAACATTTTGTAATGATGGTCATGTTGGATTTTTTTGCACCTGTAGTAACCACAATAATTTGCATTTAATGGCAGGTGCTTAGCAGTGAGCATAAAAACGACGCTAATGTGAATAAATTTCATGATAAAACAGAAGAGCATAAGGCGCTGTGGAAACCAGTATTTATATCCGTAATTTTTAATATCTTGCTATTGTAGATAAAAAAATCGAAAATAGCCATGTAATTACATCACTTTGTGTGGGCAATTGAATGGGCAATGACATACATATGATGTATATATACATGCTATCATATACAAATCATTGTGAATCAGTTTTTGTTTTGAATTGCTTTCTCATACAATATATGTGCTCATGGGAGATAACTCCTTGTACCATGTACATGACTTGTGATATAAACA
>WURV02161122.1:0-15631 GCA_011762755.2 Epimenia babai | reverse complement strand
TAATTATGTACCCACTTTTGTAATGAGAAATTATATGGTGTAGTAACCATGTTTTATTATGTCATTATGTCACGTTCTTAGTATGCTTCAAGATGGTGAGACTAAGAGATGAAAAGGGGTGGTTTATTGTGAGTTTGATGGAGGTAAGAACGTGAAGGTGATGTAATAAAACGTGCGTACTTGCCTACACCATATATGCGATAGTAAAATAATTTCTCATTACAAAAGTAGGTACATAATTATGAATCACCCTGTATAGTTACAAGTATTTTATGTTGAACGAATGAATGGATTGATACATGGATAAATGGATAGATTAAAGAATAGATAGATAAATCGATAAATGGTTAAATGGATAAATAGATAATGAATTAATGAATGAATGAATTTAAATTTGTGCTTACAATTTCATACTTGGTGATTTTATTAAAAAAAATGATCTTCTGCTACAAGTTTACAATTCCATGATTATATAAAATATATTTATTTATGCATGATAAAATGGCATGTGTTATTTATTAGCATTTAATGGTTTACAACAATCACTATTTAGTACTATGTCCAAATATAGGCACAACTAATCATAAACATTTCCCTTAATATCTGCATTTATGGAACTGAAATTATGCTAGAAAATGTGGAAATAAAATCCGCGACATTTTGAAGAACTGAACAAAACTTAAAATTGGTTGAGCAGAATGAAGAACAAGTAGAACACCGTAGTTAAAACTATATGGATAATGTAGAGGAGTAAAGATGTATACTCATAGACAATTATAACAGTATAAAGTTGTTTGATTCTACATTGGTAATGTTAATATACAGTGAAATAATCAGTGAAACACGACTCCAGAATTATCTTTATTATTGCGCCTTTAGTCTACAATATTACTGTATTGACAAATATTAGTTTAGTGAAGCTAAAACAAATATGGTATCTTCTGCCATGTTTTATGGCAACTTGTTTGTTACAGTTAAAAAGCTATTTTTGCATGATTTTAATTGTGCAAGTCAACAAGTTAACGTACATAACATAGAATTTATTAATTTTGGGATAATAATTTTGTGATCCTTTCAACCTCATGAATGTTAACAGATCGTGAAAATCATGAAATTCCACACATAAATTCCAGTAATTGAAGGGCGACTAAGCTTTTCACCCATAATGCAATAGCTTCAAAGCGCATCCCTATAGACAAAAATCATTATTGACTATATTACAAATATAAAATGTTGGAGAGGCAAAAATCATGAAAAAAATTAGACAAATTTATTATTGGACCAAGATCATATAAAGGTTATGTAAAGAATATTGTAAGTAATTATAGTGTTTATTGACTTCCAGCTCGTATTTGTTATTTTAAACAATAAAAAAAATAAGTGCTCTGCAGTAATCTCTTTACAGAGCTAGAAAGGAAGGACAATTTTTAATCGACATGTTGCTACACCAAAGTAGGAGGTAGACATTCAATGATTTATGATATCACCACCACCACAATTCCTAATTGAACTCTGTAAGTTTGTGAGCTGATTGAATTTATGTCTATAAAGGTTTTATGATGTACTTGTATATGGCGCTATTGTCAAAGATCTTACTTGCATTACGAATTAAAAATACACCGAGAGAGCCTGCATAAAACAAACATTCCTTCTTCAGCAATAACTCAATAAAACAGTGTAAAAGTAGTTAGCACCGTATTGACTAAGATGCATATAGCCACAAGTTTCCCATACGAGTATTTCTCATCAAATATACATGGCCTATCATTCCCATGTGCAAGTGGACATACAAAGTTTAAATGCTGCGTCATTGTGCAGCATTTAGTGAGGAATGTAAAAGATTTGGTAGAAAGGTAAAGCGTAACAATTACAACTATTGTATCATTGTTGTATTCATGTCCTTGAATCTTTGATGTCTTCTATTGTAGTTTGCCAAACTAATATAAATCACATTGCTCCTTTATTTGGTGCTTCAGGTCATATTGTGTAGCTTGACATTTGAATATACCAGATGACGGATACCCCCATTTTCTTTAGCAGCTGCAGTCGATGCATGACCGAATCTTAAATGATTTGCCATTCTCCAAAATAGACCAAGGTATTAGTCTTGGTGGTTCCCCTTCTTTATGTGTTTAATCCAGTCACTTTCTGGGAAGTCTGTAATGTGTAATAAGTAGCTAAACTGTTACATGATGGGAACCGGCTTTTTACTGGTTCATGATGAAAGAAATTGCATCATGCATCAATGAATTGTTCAAGCTTTTCATTTTGGGAGTGGACTGTTTGCCTGACATCTGGTAGCGTGATACCGCATAAAACTGCCAGATTCTAGGTTGAAATTGGTGAGATAAAGGCTGTGATTAAGTGAAACCTTTTGTGTAATGTTATGTTAACATTTCTGTGGTGAGTTGACCAAAACTGAACAATACTTTGCAGATGAAATACATATTACAAAAATTCAAAGTGTCTTTGGATTTCTGTCTGTTCGTTTTCTAAAGAGACCATTTCTTATAAAGACTTTCTTATGTGTTGCAAGGCAGTGACTGCTGCAAGTTAGAGTGTAATCTATTGTTAGACCAGGTTGCCTGTGTGTTCTTATAACATTGTTCTTTAGTAAATAAGACCTACAAAACAATTACGTTATATTCTAAATAACTAATTGATTTCATCCCGCGATTTCTATTAACAGATTAGTAAATTATGGAAGAAGTTGAGTCGGACGAAGAGAAACTTGCTAGAGTTGTATGCATCGGCAGCGAGGCAGAGGTCAATGAGATGTTGAAAGAACTGAAGAATGCAAGGGAGGTCAGTACCACAATAACCCGAGATGGCGAGACAGTTCTTCACCTGCTCGCAGCTCGTTACAAGCTTAATGTGCTAAGAACACTGCTCAAGCTTGGAGTAGATAGCAATGCATGGAACAATGCTTTTGAAACGCCACTATCCGTGGCTCTTTATAGGAACAATCTCGAAAATGCTAAACTCTTATTAGACTACAGAGCCAGTGTGAATGTCGTGGTCAACCGTAAGAAAAAGACAACACTTCTACACAAACTGGCGTTGAGTGACCGATACTTAGCAGCAGAACTTTTGGTGGAGCGCGGTGCAAGGACAGACTGTCGCGATTGGCTGGGTCGCACTCCGCTGCATCTAGCTTTACTCAAAAAACACTCAAACAGTGCATGTTTGCTAATAAAAAACAATGCTAATCTCAACATAATTGACGATAATGACAGAAACAGTTTACACTACGCTTTAATATACAACAATTTTGACATTGCAAAGCAACTGTTGGTAAGTGGAGTAGATGTTACAGTCAGGGATAAATTTGGATATTATCCACTACACATAGCAATACAGAAAAATTTCGATGAGATTGTGTCATTAATTCTGAAAAAAAATCCCATGCAAATAAACTCTAGAGAAAAGACTATGGGATATACACCGCTGCATTATGCTTGTAAAAACAATAATGAGCAAATAGTGATGATATTATTGAGATATAAAGCAGATGTGAATCTTGCGACGAAGTTCGGAAAGTCGCCGCTCCATATCTCAGCAACATGCGACGCCATTGAGGCAACAAGGCTTTTACTTGAAAACCGCGCCAATGTGAACATGTTAGCCAATGGGAACAAAACACCGTTACACTGTTCCATCGAGGCTGGCAACTATGATATATGTCACTGTTTGCTTCATGCTGGAGCTAGCATTAACAAGAGGGACCTCAACGGCGACACCGCGCTGCATATGGCTGCCAGAATGGGAAGAACAGACTGTCTCTCTCTTTTACTGAGGTATCGGGCTGTTCTTGATGTACCCAATGATAATGCTGTTACGCCATTACATATAGCAATTGACAGTGGGAATGTGGCCAATGTAATTCTGCTGTTAAAAGCTGGAGCTAATCCTTTAGTCGGTGACAGGCCGAAACACTTACCATTTGAGATAAACACAGCAAGAAAAACACCAGATCATTAACATTGTAATAAAAATATAACATTATGTTTTTAAGGATATATTATTTGGCAAAAAATAATCTTTGGGATTGTAAATATTCAATGAAACAAGTGTTTGTCTGGCCACTGAACAAACCCCGAAGTCAAATCAAATCTCAGGATTCATCTTTCAGTTGGGATTGAGATCTCTTTAGATATTGATGTAGACACTTTATTGTATGCAAATATATAAATTTTTGAGCATATATTTTATGAATTCACGTTTATGAGTCCATGATTTTAATTTTGTGAGCCATTGAAAACATTCATTTTATTCATTATTGCATGTATAAGTGAGGCTAATCAGATTGTCGTGTCAACCACATTAATAGGCTATCTTTGTATAAGGGCCCAAGATGGCCTATCACAACGATTACGCCTATAAATACCTATATACATACATTTAAAGTAAATTTTAATGATGTGATTAATTGCAAAAGTTCACGAAAATCTTCAAATTAACAAGAATTATTGTTAGCAGTTTTAGCATGAGAATGCCACAATAAGTGGTAAACACACTTCCTATGGTAAACCAATCCTCTTTTATTTACATGGTACAATCATTTCTCATGAGATCATCACGCTGGCAGAATTAGAAAAGATATACATAAAAAGAAATTGTCACGATGAAAATGTCATTCAATTGCAATAAAGCGAAAGCATGCCGCATTGAAGTCCTATACCTTATTTTAAATAACCTATTGAGATAAACCAAAACACACAGTAAGGTTATGAATTTTAACAAGGAACATCCAGAGCCATGAAAGAAGCTATCTGCTTATGATTCCCAAGTCATTTGTTGAACAACTTTGCCTGTTCACATGTTCGCTTGTCCTATTGAATGCAACAATGCGATATAATTTGGTTATATGTAGTTACTCAAGCAAATTCAATGTGTTGTATGTACATACAGTGAGTGATTCCAATTAAAATATAATATTAGACTTTGATAAGACAAGAATGAGCGGGTACTAGTTTTATATGGCTGGAATGTTAGTATTTCAATAATTGAATTATGAGTATGTTGGACTTTTTAGGTACAAGTGGCAATTACATTGGGATTATTGTATACCAGATAGGAAAGTACTTAGCACTCGTCATAATCTACATACCTATTTTGGGTAACTTAGTACGGTTAATAGCGCATTGACACTTCTATAACTTTAGTATATTAATGGGAAAGCTGTGGTTTTTAGGTTTTAATTAGTTTGTATATTTCCTTAATAAATACAATTAGTATATTTCATTTCATTTATCTATTTGCCAACGTCTCTAAATTTGCGTAGCCCAAAACATCAAATCAATTTCAAAATTTATAGTTAACCCTTCAACTAGATCACATGACAGTCCTATATATAAATGGAAAATAATTGCCCAGAAAGTCGTTTGTAGACCCAGTCAGATAATCAATTAAGTGTTTGGTAGCTAAGAATGATCATCAAAAATAAATTCAAAATCCACTGCTCACAATGTAATCACAAATTTTTAATGGTCAAGTGGCAGGTTTTCTGAATTCTATGTAGCTTTAATAACAAGATTTAAAAACATTTAATGCAATAAAAAAATTTAAAAATTTATGTAAAAAAATCTAAAAATTATTTCCGAAACTCTTTCTCAAAAACCAAGTTGCTCACCATCACCCAGTTCAATATCACTGCAGACAGTGACTGACAGTGACTGAACACAAGTGCAGGTATAGGATTCAATATGAATCATATTTTGTGCATAAAAAGAGGTAAAATTTCAATAATAATATTCAACTGCTTTGAACTGGAGAGTCTATTTTGAATTGGAACTGGCAGCATGTCTGGATGACTGTATGCCTAGACTAGCTTAAGTTTATGGTACATGGTAATATTATAATTATTACCCACACAATGGGTTAATGTTGACCTATTTAAAAATACGAAACATAATCAAGTTTTGATCGAGATAGTAAAGTTATTTTATGTCTTAAAAATATCATTTAGAATGATAATAAACTGAAGAGAAAAAAATGCCAGGACATTGGACAGCACATGCTGGCCATTGTTGGTAGAATGCTAGAACCAATGTGAATGATTGAATATAAACATAGAATTGCATATAGTGGTGCGATTATAAAATACAGACTACTGCCCATTATTCCTACCAACACACGGAATAGTGTAGAATATAGATGCAACCATAAAATACAGTGAGAGAATGTACAACACTGACCGTTGCTGGTGCACCTTCAGTGGACTCATTTATATCAAGGCCAAGTTGTTCATTGTTGGTAAACACTCCGGAAGAATCGTGTACTCGAGCATCGTGGAGTTCAGCCGAATATTTTATTGTAATGTCACTAAGCATCCCCGATAGCATTTTATCTATCATTCCTTCATCATCTTCTGAAGAATAACCTTCATTCGCGAGTGGAGCTCCGCTGACAAATGCCTTCGACGTTGGACTGGTTTTCTTTTCCACATTTGATGCATCATTTGCTAACATTTGGTGCTCATCATGCTTCTCTGATTCTCCATCATGACCTTCTTTCATTTCATCAGTTGGCAACATCTCAATCATAACATCATGTCTTGCTTCATTTTTACTCTCACTTTCTGCCACTGTATCTTCAACTCTTCTCACATCGTCACTATCTGTGGCATCAGCACCCTCTTCACTCTCCGTGGCATCAGCACCCTCTTCACTCTCCTTATAATCAACAACATCCTCTTCCTTTGAACTATTTGCCAGATCATTATCATTCTCTATGCTTTTAACATCTTTACTTTCGCAGACTTTTTCCATATCTGTCTTAACTTTCTCCATTTTGTTTTCACCACATCCATTATCATCCATCGGTTTAGTATCAGTCTTGAGCATGGCAGATGTATTATTACTCGATTTTGGAGACTTATCCATGACAGGAGTAACCGTCTTTGGAACCTGTGAACATATTACACATAAAAAAAATTGGCTTGCAATATTTGATACCTGTGATGTCAGTCTCCAAATGACTTATCATAGACCAATCCCAGATGTGGGCTCCCACGTTAGACATAATGTATATTAAAAATCTAACAATAACACCACGGAGCCAAAGAAAGGTAAATGTTAACTCATATACTTCACATATACAAGTATGTCCATACTTGAATAATAGTGGGGCGGATATGTTAAGATTTCATCCTGAATTGTTCATTTTTGTTACAAGCACCAAATTTTCAGGAATGATATATTTTTAGGCAATTATGATAATGTGATATGGAGTCACGGACTTTTTCACATTTAGAGGACTTTTCGGATGTTTTTTTAAAGCCCACCATCTTCTTTTATCTTTTGTCAAGTCACTTCGACAAACTGACTTAAACCTTTATGTTGTGTGCTGTACCAGATGTTACCATGATTTTTTGCAACAAACCATCCCAACTATGTCCACCTTCAAGCAATGTCTGCACTTCAGAAAACTGCACCTGATGTAGCGGCAGCTTTCCAGTAAGGACTATTTACTGTCAACAAAACAGCTCAAAAGTTTTCTGCGATCGCCAGTCGATCATGCACACGAGCAAAATAGCGCTATTTTCAAGGGAGAAGGTGAATGCTCTATGCAGATGGATGCTCTTAGAGCCAGAAATCACAGGAGTGGTCAATGAGTTCCAGGATGTCATGGTAAGTCACTCATCTAGCTCGACAAGTTCACTTCATCATGAGGCAGAAAGAAGCTGCCAGGTTGCATCTATTTTACAAAGATGTAAAATATCTTTAAGAGTCCATTGAGGATTTTGGCAATCCACTCGTAGAGGAAACACAAGCTCTTTTTGTACTTGACATTTGTAGCAGATGAGTCCTCAGTTTCCAGAATGCAAACGATTGAGTAAACTAGGAAAGAACAGTGCAAGATATTTATCTCTAAGCATCTTGTAAAAAGAAATGTACCTTTGGATGAACCAATCACAAGAAACAAGCTTGATTTTTCCTCTACAGTCGCACAGAAGAAGTTGTCTAGAATGGATAATAAGTTATCCATAAAGAAGGATTATTCGCTGTTTTCCAGGCTATATATTGCTTGCCAAACTAGACACGGTGATTTAGATGAGTTTTTCAAATATGAAAATCAAGGTTAGCCACCATCCTTAGGTGATCAATGATTACACACTTGGATCTTTCCTCTCGTACGTAGCACAACTTTCTCAAGTCAATCGCATAGATATTGTATGGGACGAGTAGAGAGACATGTTCCAGTTTGACAATGTAATTTGCATATCCTTAATTTTATCATTAAAAAAGGCAAAAATATGATATCATTCGTTTGCATAATCATAGAAAAACAATATTTGCCAATAATTTAGACATTGCAATGACAGGAATATTAGTGTTTTAGGTTACGTGCTTTTGCAAATTGCCACTTGCGATTCAAATGGCCGCCATTTTAAAAAAGTCCCCTGAAAGGCGGTAGAATAAAAATTTTTTTATTAGCTCCATATCACATTTTAATCAGTACATAAAAACCTACAAATCTGCCAAGTTTGGTGCTGGTAACAAAAAACGCACAATTTCCGCACATATCCGCTCTACTATAAAGTGATGATACAAATCTTAGTTTATATATAAGGTAATCATAATAAATGGGGGTTAGCCAATGTGGTTCTATAGATGGAAAGAAATGCACAGAGAAAGTCTATATCTCTGATGGACTCGAACCCACGACCTCCAGATAACTATCATATCACAATGAAATCAAAAAATCACGGGTTGATGTATAAGCTACTGGAAAAATTAGTTGAAGAAAAAGTGTCATGACCTTTTACAAGAACTTACCTCAGTGATTAGGGCTGGTTGTATGACAAGACTGGTCTGTGGTGTCATGAGCTTTTGGAACTGATAACAAACAGTTGGAATGAATAAAACATTTGTTTGTACACTGAGTCACTAATTGAAAGCTATCTTATTAACTTTTTCATTTTCCTCATCTCCCAAGTGTTGATTTAAAATAATTTTTTAGATTCATTCATGTCTGGGCATCAGGAAGCTTTTAAAGTTGAGAGCCACATTGAGTACCTCAAAAATAACCAAAAATTAAGGGCCAAGCACACCTACAATAGTCCATGTCCTCAGAAGCAGCGGTGGTTTTATGATAGTTTCAAATTTATGATGAGTTGATTTCACCGAACCTAATGGTCGCATGGAATATTCACTTAATTAGACTGCTGAGCATACTTATGAAAGAAGGATGTTCATTGCTGAGGACCATCACATTTGACATATACATAAATAGAAGAAAGAAGATTCAACAAGCAACCGTCTGGAGTGTGGGTGGCACCTTGGCTCTGCCGCTCCGTTATAAATATGCGAAATCAACCCAATATAGAGATCAATATATATCAAATGGTCCTGTCTGTCTGCTGTTAACCAAGAAGCATGCAGGGTGTTTTACAAGAATCCATTGAGTTCTATATAAGAACCCTCCACCTCTGTATAAGAACCTTCCACCTCTGTATAAAGTTCCATAGAAACGACTATCATGATGAATATACTTACAGTTTTAGTTCTGCTCGTCAGCAGATGGCCAGCAGGATCAAACTGCTCTTGTTTAGTATCTGACTGACCTTTGGTGGATGACAATGTGATTCTGGAACAATTATAAGGATATAATTATAATTATATTCTGGAACATATTGATAACACGGTAAAACTTGCTTGTATGTTACAATGAAAATTTTTGCATGAGTTTTAAATTAATAGCTCTATTTTCATTATCTGGAAATATTGCATCAGAACCTAGATAGCTCCAGTTTGAAGCTGGGAGAATAACCATTTGTTTTCTCTTAAATATCCTCATGAAAATATTTTACGTATACTCTTTCCTCTGGATAATGTGTCTTAGAAACAGAAATGGCAAATCATACCCATGTAATATTTTTGATATGTAATTGAGTCCCAAATATTTTCCCAATACAAATGTATAGAATGTGACCGTACCATGAAGAAACGATGGTCATATTATGAGTGCCACAAACCTGTCACCTGACGTATCTTTTGGTACCCACTGGCTGAGCTCCTCCCACCAGTCCATCTGAGAGATGTCGATGTATTTGTAATGGGCATCTGCATTGTTTACATTGCACACCATCCCACCATTAGGACCTGTTGCATAACACACCATATATTCATCTATTAAATATTATCTCCTGTCAGGTTGCTGCTAATATAAGCTACTGTAACACAAATCTATATACACACACAAAACAGCCTGATAGCAACTCGGTTTTATAGGGTATCTTACGATATATAGTTTTTATTTTGCTTATATAAATGTGTTGCTGTGTGAGCAATGTTGAAAAATATAAAGAATGTAAAAGACAAGCAAGCAATGTAAGCAACAGCTTATTTAATCAATTGAAATAATAATCAAGAATGAGATTAATCGATACATGAACTTTTGTATACAAAATATATTCCATGCTTATTACGACCAAAGAGATATTGATATAAAAAGCTGTGTAGAGAAAGGTCTCAATAAATGTATAAACTGTACCAGTAGTGTATAACTGAATACAAGAAACGAAAGTAAGTAAAGGCCAAGGTTTCTGATAATAAATAAACCTAATCAGCAAACAAACATCATATTCTACAGAAGACATATAATCAAAATAAAATACAAGATAAAATTTGAGTTGAAATGTATATTCACCAGGAATTTCATTGATTTTCACCAGTGCAAGGAAAGGTTCAGGCAATGAAACGACAGTGGCTACAGTCTGTTAATAAAATGACATGATGATTACTGAAAACGCATTTTTCCATTGCATTTCCCTACTGTTTTTTATAGAACCACTATGTCCCCGTTTAACATTATGTAAATTTATAAACAATTGTGAATGAAAATTCTACAAGAAAGATAGCAGATGCGAGATTAATATATTGTGACATGAAATGAAATTATGTCATAAAAATACAAAAAAATAAAATAGTTGGGTGAAAAGTCCATCAATGACTAACCAGGGGAGAGATTAAAAGTGTGTCACCGAGATCTGAAATCAAATGATAACTAGTATTTAGCTGTCCTCATTGTAATAGCCTTAAATTAGTGATATATATATATATATATATCTTACATAGTACTAAATAGCTACCTAGTGATAAATAAGACAGTTTGAGCTCCAGCAATGAATATACTGCGTCAACCATTACTATGAGACAGGCTCGTTAAAGAAGGTGCCAGATATTTTTGTGCATCAATTCCAATGTGAAAAAGCACCCTCCACGAGCAGGATTCAGAACTGGGTGGACAACTTCGCAAACTATGTATGGGACAGTTGAAAACTTGAATGCAGCCAGTGACAACCACCATCCAAGCCATTCATGGCACCCCAGGAAGCGTACAGCTGAGCTGGTCGAGAGAAAGTTGGTGAAGGAGAGTCCGAAACGCTTATGCGCAAGTGAAGTCAGTCCCTCGGAATAACCCGTAAAACTTGCAGAAGAGTGCTAGTACAGGATGTAAAGGTTTACCTATACAGAATACAGATGAAGCAGCCTCTTACAGACTCAGACAAGGAGCAAAGAAAGGCTATGGCAATCAAGATACTGGAGAAGATCCAGGAGACACCAGCTTTCCTTAACCTCCTTTGGACCTCACATAAAGCTCACTTCCATGGTATACTTGGAGACAAAATGTCTTCAGGGGAACCTCCAGATCCAATGAAGTAGCCACCAAGCCATTGCACTCCCCTAAGTGCACGCATCCTCTGGACTGCAATCTAACCCAGAAGCAACGTCGGGCCATTCATCGAGGAACCTGGCACACACGACAGTCACGAAGGAGTGATATGTTGAAGTCCTCAAAACTGTCAAGCGTGAACTGCAGACGCTGTAACCATCGCTTATGGGCAAGTTAAAGTTCCAGCAAAACGAAGCCAGCTCACCTTAAAACTGGCCGAAACTGCCTAAAAGAGAACTTTGGAGGGCGTGTAATCAAGACTGATTTGGAGTGGGCACCTCACAGTCCAGACCTTAGTCCCTCAGATGTCTTTCTCAGGAGCTACCTGAAGGACAGAGTGTATGCAGGGAGACCGAGGACCATCACAGAAGTCCAAAAAGCCATCAGGGAGGAAATCAGCGCCATTCCTTGATCGGTTTGTAAGGACATCGTGGACAACTTCGTGTTGCGCCTCAAAAATGCAGAGCTAAATGGAGGTCATATGGAACACATGCTGTAGAATTAATAAAAAAGGACAAAGACTCTTGTGTTTTGATAGGATGTTTTTGAAACAATAGACTAGTTATCACTGAATTATCATTCAGTTGTTGCAAAAATTAGAAAATGAGGACTATCAAAAGCTGGGGCCCGCTTTTTTCGAGTCAGTCTGTGATATTCTTGAAGAGTAGCTAAATTTGTGAAGAATATTTAAATTTATATCAAATTGCGTGCATTGATAATTCCATTCCACAGTTCGTTATAAGAA
The DNA here is from genome assembly GCA_011762755.2 of Epimenia babai. NCBI lineage: Eukaryota > Metazoa > Mollusca > Solenogastres > Cavibelonia > Epimeniidae > Epimenia > Epimenia babai. The sequence continues at coordinate 3,207 of WURV02161122.1, read as the reverse complement.
AGTAAAATGAGTAATAGTCATTTATGTTGGTTTCTATCCACCATATCTAAAGAATTCACAGAAGGCTTTCAACAGATGCTAAGTGGATTGATACATTCCACTATTTAATAATTATTAATCCAATTAAATTACTGCCATATCTAACACATAACCTAGTAGTATGGCTATAAGTGTGTATGTTTCACAATCCAAAACTTTTTGTTATTTTCCTCACAGTTCATTGTTCAATTTAGAAAATTCCCCCAATCAATGGTTTAGACATAAAAACATTGTTAAAGACTTAAAATAGATTGAATCTTGAAATGAAATTTATTTGTTTAAAGTGTACTTATTAGCAGAGCTGTCAAACACACTTTACATGAAACAATAGCCTAATGGTTTAAGACTATAATATAATTACTTAAAATATATAAAATTAAAATCTGACAGTAAACACGTAATACAGATCAATGATATACAACTATGTACATTTACAGTGAGCATGAAATGGATAAAAATGTTAAATAATATGGTGGAAAATCTTACGTGGGAAGTGTTTGTGTTTAGGTCGAACAACCAAGGTGGGTCGAATATTGGGGCTGGTTTTTCCGTATGCATGATAGTTGGCAAAAAGCATAGGTGAAGCCACATTAACATTACTGGTGGTTGGGGTCTGAAAGTACAGAAAACTGTTGATACATCATCTCAAGACACTAATTAGCTTACAAATGTAAAAGCAAATACAGTGTAAGCAGTGTATTGTGGAATTATGTACCAGATGAACAATGGGTATAACATTCCAATTTACAATGCCCAATTATTACTTAAAGAACTGCATGAGCATCATTAGCTTCAGCTTGATGTTAATAAAGTGAGCAATGTATATATCAGCACAGGTATCATGATAGTGTAGTTGTTAAGGATATTTCAAAACACACATGACCGGCCACAGCATTCACGAAAGCTTGTTGAGTCAGTGATTATAAGTTGTTGAAGCATAAATTTATTGTTAAAATTACACTTCAGAAAATGTTTTAATAAATAGAGAAATGCTCACCCCCATAGAAATATCCAATAAACAGTATCCAGCACATAGCCAGATAGGGACCAGTTTATCTCAAAAGTGTAGCATACAACAAGTCGGCGCCAGTGGTGCAGTGGTTAGAAGCGATGCCTTTCATGCGAGAGTTTGCGAGTTCAAGACAGCACAAACCAGGGATTTTTTCTGGCGCCTTCCACAATACGAAATGAGCAAGATTTTCATGCCTGAATATTGAGAAAGATTTCTCGCGGAATGGTTTATTATGAAAATACCTTAGGGATGTAACAGGGCAATGTTGTATGTGCGACTGACATCTAATTATAAAGTAGCACCTTAATAAAATCAACTAATAATAAGTTTTTAATATTGAAATATACCAAAAAATACCCACCGATTCCATCAATGCCATTAGTAATTATTAGCAAGCAAATACACCCAATGTGGAAATCATTTTGTATGTTATAGATATCTTACACAGAGAATGTGATCAGCCAATGAGATTCTCCTGGAAAACAGATTGGTCACTTGCATGTGAATCAGATCCTGCAGAAACCGTGAGACCACGTCAGTGATCTCTATCTGGCTATTCTGAAACATGAGATGGCATCAGTGATCTCTATCTGGCTATTCTGAAACATGAGATGGCATCAGTGATCTCTATCTGGCTATTCTGAAAAATGAGATGGCATTAGTGATCTCTATCTGGCCATTCTAAAACACGATATCGTGTCCGTCATATCTATCTGGTCATTCTGAAACATGAAATTGCGTCAGTGATCTCTATCTGGCCATTCGGAAACATGAGATGGCGTCTGTCATATCTATCTGGCTATTCTGAAACATGAGATGGCGCCAGTGATCTCTATCTGTCCATTCTGAAACATGAGATGGCGTCCGTCATATCTATCTAGCTATTCTGAAACATGAGATGGTGCCAGTGATCTCTATCTGGCTATTCTGAAACATGAGATCGCATCCGTCATATCTATCTGACTGTTCTGAAACATGAGATCGCGCCAGTGATCTCTATTCTGAAACATGAGACCGCATCCATCATATCTATCTGGCTATTCTGAAACACGAGATGGCGTAAGTGACCTTCATCTATATTGAAACTTGAAAGAGCTACAATGACCTCCATCGGGCTAAGCCGAAACACAAGATGTATTCCGATATATAAATTATGAATTATGACATTGATTTAGATATCTCCAGACAGACCTCACATAAAAATTGTGATATGGCTTGTTTAAAATATGTAGGGTCAACTTTGGTTATTGTGAGTCATTTTAAAGAATAAAAATATACTAGACATAAAAAATACACCAATACAAAACTGACATAATTCCAATTTCAAAGAACAAATTAAAGATTTTATTTTTATAAAAATAACAATGAAACTAATATATGCGATGGTCATTTTGGTGAACATACCATAGATTCTGTGACTTCATTAGTCATAGACTTGATCTTGTCCGTAATGGATGCATCTTGTGTTGCCACAATCAACAGGTTCATCACACCTACAAGACAACAAAATTAACAGCTTTACATCAGTGAACCTCAAACCACAATAGAGAACTTGTCCCTGTAAAAATACAATATCCTGAACTGTCATTATCCCAAAGTGAATTCATGTGATCTACAGTTGAATAAACTGACAGCTATCAACTTTATATAGATTAAAGGCTTGACAAAGTAGCATCTATCTGAACTACAAGCAGGTTAACTGACTATTGAACTTACTAGATCAAATGTTTTGATCAATAATGTCCAAATGACTGGCTTGACTAACTGTTATCAACTTGATATAAATAAAAAGCTCTGATGGACACTTGTATTACACATAAAAGTGTCTATTAAAAAACCCTATCAAAACATAGGCAATTAATAAAATAGATGTTGTAGTTGCATGTATATTTACTAAAGTGTTTTAGAAAGGGCTGTTCTAGTGTAAATATAATATAACATATACATTTGATATTTAATTTTAAAATGCAGCGAGACTATAGAATTAATAATGACAAAATTGAAATAGAATCTGTATCAATCAAGCTATATTGTTAAATCTAAGAGTGATAATATGTATATTACATGTACATATGCAGGATACAAATACACTATAACGTACCGATATCTTGGTGCATTATTGCAAAGAAGGCCGGTACAACAGAAAAGAGCTGGAC
>WURV02161111.1:0-15632 GCA_011762755.2 Epimenia babai | reverse complement strand
AACGCTAAAATTGACTCTTGTGTTTCTAAAGTCAGGGGTCGTCTTATAAGTGAGTCGCCTTATAAGCGAGTATATACAGTAACTTTTAAACCGGGCACACCACATCCGAACGACTGGTCCACTCTTTTGGATCTATTAACTGAAAATTAAGATCAATACTGGTGAAAGATATCCGAGAATAACGCTGGCATAAAGCTAAATACGTATTGATGCTTCGGGTGACAATGCATAAGAAACCCATGATGTGGAAAGCTGCAGTGTACCACAGAGTCTACCGTGTCAATTATGTGTATTACTAGTCAGTCTCGGTCATTAGCCGCACCATTGCATGATGTAATTTTACTTTCGTCGGTAAATTTCGTCTCTGCCGTCATTCATGGAAACTTTCTGTTAATTGAATTCTGGAAAAAACAATGGCAGACTACAGTGCTTTGCTTTTTGATAAATTATACATACGAAAGTTACTAGAGTCGTTAATGGTTATAGCACCACGTGAGCCAGTTAAACAGGTCGTCAATAAATCGGAGATTATCACGAAAGTAATTACCTCGCTGATCGGATTGTCTGCTTCGTTAGTTGTCACTTATTATGGAATGAAATGGATATCAAACACGCTGGACCCAACCAAAAAGGAAAAGACCCACTCAAAAAAGCGGGTACGAATACTACTGTAAAGTTTTCGTTATTTCATTTACAACCCACATATTCTGTAATACGAGACATCTAGTAGCCTAGATGTGCGTATCATTGTAGCTACTGTATCATAGATGATCCAGTACATACATATTTGATGAATGTAACTCTCTGTTGGATAATGATGCCAAATTTTTTTAAATATTATAAATATATTTCAGGAATATTATTCAAATTATGCGATTTGCATATGGGCAAGTGGGACATATATATAGTTTTATATACCACACTTTACAGGCACCTGTGCAGCTTGTCAAGTGTCAAGTCATCCAGAACAACTGGAAAAGTACTTTGCCCAAGGATACAACAGACTTGGCCTATCTTAAACCCAGCTATCTCAACATCAGCCAGTAACTTTGATCCATTTCAGGCCGAGGAATTATTACAGCAAATCGGTGTGGGCAACGTCCAGCTGAATGACTACGAGTTATGCATAGCCGCAAATCTAATTGACCCTGTGAGCGTTGATGTGTCCTGGGATGATATCGCTGGACTCGATGAAATCATCGAACAGGTTAAAGAATCGGTCATAATGCCATTCGAACGTAAAGATCTCTTCTCTAATTCCGAGTTACTGCAGCCGCCCAAAGGTCAGAAACATAATTTTCAAAGTTATGCACAGGATGTTCTCTGATGTGTTATCATTTCAGATCTTAAATAAGTAAATAGAAATTTTTCACGCTAGTTTCATTATAGAGACTGTGTTGTTCAAATTAATGTCAATCTTATTGTTTATATAAAACTACACTTTAAAGTCACTGGCGTGGGTTGACAGTAAATCATTAAGGAAATGCCAGCCTTTAACAAACTGTCACATCTGATGCTTACTTATGCCTCATGGTTAAGTTCATCAGAGAAATCAGGAGAAAGTTTCTTTATGATATATTACACCTAAATTATATATATATATATTTACCGTTGTTATTTACCATATTTCCGGTGCCCGTGGTGCCGTGGTTAGAAGTGCTGGCTTTCATGTGACAGGTTGCCAGTTCGAACTAGCACAAACAGGGGGTACATAATTATAAGTCAGGGTGTATATACCTTTGCTATTTCTTACATTAAGTTCTTTTACATGTAGTTACTAGCTCCAAAGGAACATTCTTTCTAAAATTGCTACTCGTATTTTCTTTGCAGTAGTGGCACAGTTGTATGTGATGGTTTGCGTCTTCAGGTATATTGTTATACGGCCCACCCGGCTGTGGGAAGACAATGATCGCCAAGGCCACGGCGCGAGCTGCTGGTGAGCCAACTTATTTATAATTGATTTGATCTTTGTAGCGTAGTAAATGTAATCTCTGCACCAAACAGCTTCAGGTAACATTAATTAAGTATTCACTTGATGTGATCTTTTGTGTAGTAAAAGTAATATCTGGACCAAAGAGCTTCATGTAACATTAATTCAGTATTCACTTGATGTGATCTTTTGTGTAGTAAAAGTAATATCTGGACCAAAGAGCTTCAGGTAACATTAATTCAGTATTCACTTGATGTGATCTTTTGTGTAGTAAAAGTAATATCGGGACCAAAGAGCTTCATGTAACATTAATTCAGTATTCGCTTGATGTGATTTTTTGTGTAGTAAATGTAATCTCTGGACCAAACAGCTTCATGTAACATTAATTCAGTATTCACTTCACGCAAGCGATTTCTTTGTGCCTTTTCAAAAAAATAACTTTCTACAGTTTGAAAATCTAAAAAAATCACCTGATCACATGACGACGGACGGGGTTATGTGAAAGCTTGTGATCAATAAGTGATTATTGATCCATATTTAGTTTGCCTATATAAGAGGCGTTATCCTTTATCTATTATGTTGCATTCTTGAAGCAGTAACTTGTTCATGTGCTATCCACGACTGTCTATGAGGAGTGACGATGCATGTATAAAACACGGTCAGGCGTAATGGTCGAGGACTGGAGCAGTGAGAGCCATGATCTCCGCCGCTAGAGTCCGGAATGAGTCAAGGACAAGTTTTCTTGAATCTCATTGTGATTGATATTTCGAGAAGTTGGCTGATTGTAACATTTCATGAATCTACCCAATTTGTTTATGTTAGTGATTAATATAAATACCATCAATGAAGTAACATGAAATATCCGTTTATATGTATAGTTAAATCACAATTATATTCAATAAAGAACGAATTAATCATTTTTGTATCCAGGTGCTCGATTCATCAATCTCCAGGTTGCGTCTCTCTTCGACAAGTGGTACGGAGAGTCGGAAAAACGCACGGAGGCCGTGTTTTCTCTGGTGAGATTCAACGTACATACATAGAACAGGACATCCAACTCAGGCCATTTATGCTGCTATATTTATAGCTGCAACTTGCTGCGTCTTCCGTTTATATTTAAATTGTTCGCTGGCAGACTGCTTAAAGCGTAATTGTCATGCTTTGAAATATTTCTCTGCCCATTTTTTTTTTCATGGTTCGCAGTAATTATAAAAAGGTCATTTTTCCAGACAAAGTATATATATATCAGCTACATACGCAAATACACAATATATGAAAAGGGCATGGACATCTCAATCATTTATCTGAAATGGTTTTACTGTTGTATTATTTGTGCTTTCTACGCTGTTGTTCCTCGTCTGTGAAAGCTCATGCTTCAATAAATTTTTGTTTTTTGTTAGTATTAAAAGGGGCTACCATCTTGTTATGTACTTTGTTCAAGGAAATTTTTTACTCCAATATTTTTATCGGTATTCGTGGGAACTAGTTGCTACTGTCTCGTTAACTAACATGCTGCATTTGTGTGTTTTTTCAGGCTGTAAAGCTTCAGCCTGCCATAATATTCATTGATGAAATAGGTAGGATGGTTTCATTCTGTACAGTATACTGTAGTATTAATAGTTCTTTAGTTGTTCCCTAAAACAGTGAATCCCTCCTAATGTTATACCATATTTTTCTAGCGGAATTATCACATTAAACGATTCGCTACATTAAACAGACACATAGTAACAACATTAAAAATTGGATCTATTAAGTTTTCATCACAATAAATGGTATTGCTTTTATGGGTGTTTTATTTCTATTGTATAAAAGAGAGAGTGATTTGTTTAGTCTTGTAATTATATTTAATTATGTATCTGTCATGATCAGATACGTAATTAAGTCGAGTCCAGTTGCCATCTCCTCATTTTATGTTAGTTATTCATCACGGTGGTTGAATCTCATTAGTTGGTGGTCCATGTACTTTTTAAGACTGATACGGCTTCCCATACTATATGTTCTTGTGACACGCACTTGTGTCTATGTTCTTATACCTTCTATATTTTTTTCTATCTGTCTGTACTTCATTTTCTCTGTCTATATAGTGTCGATATAGTATAATATTTGTATAGTATTTGATTTTATATTCTCTCTTGTCAGTTTATTAGTATGTAGTATGTTGTTACTTGTAACTCTGTTACCAAGCACTCCACTAATAGTGATATGGATGTGGGTGTGATATTTAACATAGTTTTACAGTGTCATTTTATGTCTGACACTGCGCCACTGTGCATTATAGTTGAGTTATATTTCCTTCATTTGTGATCTTACTGTATATATCTCATTTATTTTCAACTCATTTATTACCCAGTTTGATTTTGAACTGTTTTTCTAGTTGATCATAGTAACCGTAAATTTGTAAAGCATCTTTGATAGCCGTGTGTTAAAAGGGCACAAAAAATCAATAAAAATTTCATTTCTTTTTATAATGGATTATGGTGGCTTACAAATGACATTATTATCACTATTAATATCAATATTATTATTATTATCATTATTATTATTATTATCATCATTTTAATTTCATTTCATTATCGTTATCATTATTATCGTTGTTATTATTATTATCATTATTATCATTATTAACATTATTATCATTATTATTATTATACCAGACGCGTTTCTCCGAGAACGCTCATCGAGTGACCACGAAGCCACGGCGTTGATGAAGACCCAATTCATGACTCTGTGGGATGGGTTGATAACGGACGTCAGTCGATGCGTCGTCGTCATGGGAGCCACTAATCGTCCAAACGATGTTGATGTCGCTATAATGCGGCGTATGCCGTGTAAATTCAACATCTCTCTCCCGGTAAACATCGTTGAGTTAATTTTGTGTGTTGTGTGGATTCCGAACTACGGCTACCTCCCCCTATAAAAAACTTGTAAACCGAAAAATAAAAAATAATAATAATAATAATCCATTTGTTTTAGAGGTGCCCTAATAACTAGTATGTCTCTTAGGCGCTTATATACATTTCGTGTCATAACTAATTATATTGTATAACACAATGGAATGTACATATAAGTTAAATCATAGCCTAACACAACAGTTAAATAAAATGATATGAAAATTTATAGCCCCCTTCCCACACATGGCTATCAGAGACGATTTACAAATTTACGGTTAGTATCAATAAATAGAAATACAAGGAACATAAGGAATACAAGGAAAACAAGAATACAGGGAATACAGCTCAAAGTTGAACTCGGTATACCATAAGTGAGTCGAATTAAAGGTAACACCTGATAGATTGCATTGCAGCGATTGCATATTACAAACTATACCTGTCTACAAAAACCTACCTTGTGATATAATAATTTATAATCAATAGAATATTAAATATGGAATATGTAAATTTTTAACGGCTTCTCTTGAGGAACCTCTTTCATGAAGCAACAGCATCCTTTATATGCATCGCAGTCTCACATGCAAATGTATTTACTCTTCGTCATGTGGTTTCAGGCTTTTCATCAGCGAATACTCATTTTTAAAGTTATTTTGAAGAATGAAGAAGTGAGTTGATAATTTACTGTAAAATTACGTAGTTATTCCCCCTTATAGTGTAAGGTTGTTGGTGAAGATTTTGGAATATATACATTAAATACAATTTAAGTAGTTGATCATTTAGTTTATATGGATATACTTAAATACACAGGGGCATTCTGTTTTTGTTTTTGCTGAGTTGATAGAGATCCAGACTGGTTATTTTTTTCTGTGAATTTCTGTCCTGGGACCGACAAATATCATACTAGTTTCAATTATTCATTTATTTATTGGACTAAATATACAAGGAATAATTAAGCACGTACACAGTGTAGTGGCTGTAGTCACAGTTATACAAGATGCAGCTTGGATGGAATATGTAGTGTGCCAATTCTAATGATATGTTATATAATATTTTTATGTAATTTTGTTGAAAGGAAGTGCTTTAAGTTGGAATAACTTGTAAGGTAGCACCTCCTTACAATCTTAAGAAACATTTTTTATGCTCTTGTGAAAGTTGGAAATTATACCAGTTCATGCCAGCAGTATTCATGGGAAAAATAAGCATACACGACTAACATAAAGTAGAATAAATGGTCACCACAATGCAGTATTTACTCAGCAGAACTTAATTAAATGTCACTCGCAGGTATAGCATTGCCCTGTTACATCCCTAAGATAAACCAATCCACGACAAATCTCTCTCAATATTCAAGCACGAAAATCTTGCTCATTTCCTGTCATGGAAGGCATGGGAAAAAATCCCTGGTTTATGCTGGTTCGAATTCGCAACCTCTCGCATGAAAGGCAACGCTTCTAACCACTACACCACTGGCAGCAACCAATTAACTTCTAGGATATAGAAAGGATCCCTCTGGAAGTAACACTATTTGTTGGTCACATGAAGAAATTTCATTCTTATGCGCTCATTCATCTTTTCGTCTATTGAGATGATATACTATATATATACTTTATGTATATATACATGTATATACATTATAGGTTTATTTCCATGTATATTTTATGAATTGTAATCATTGCATATATTTATTTCAGCTCTCGACCGATGTGGATTTCAGCAAATTATCTGATGCCACAGATGGATTCTCGGGAAGCGATTTACGAGAAGTCTGTCGTATAGCGGCTCTTAATCGACTCAAATCCTTTCTTGAAATTGAACGCAGTGTCACGAAGTAAGCACTTGATATCCCATTTAAACATTTATTCAAGTTGCTAGTGTATGACGAAGTGTAAGGCCCTTTTTACACTATTAACACCGCAGCTTGTACACTGTTGTACACTGTTGTACACTGTTGTATACTGTTGTATACTGTTGTATACTGTTGTATACTGTTGTATACTGTTGTATACTGTTGTATACTGTTGTATACTGTCGTATACTGGGAATTGAGTTGTATGGATTCAATTGCTGCGATTTAATCACTGCACCACCTTTATTATGACTGAGTTAAATCGTGCATGGCGCAAGGGCATTATAGGATAACATATTTAGTATTGCAGAGTTACCCTGCCAAATCACCCTGTCCACCTGCTGATACATTTGTTTTTTGAGACATATTCTACAAAGGGAGACAAATGTTATTGAAATACCCTCACAAGCCAGGAGATTAATTGATTGACATTTGTTGCAGCGACGGTGATGCTGCCATCCTTCGTCGCGCCATGAACATGTCCGACTTGGTTTTTGCCATCGCAAAAATGAGGCAAAGCAAGTTGTCCGACCTCAGGCGACCACACACGGTTGATCTAGATTAAAGACTGTGTGTGTTAACTTACCTGTACCTGTATGTGACAAGAAAATCAGCTTTTAAAGAGAAGAAATTAATATTATTTAATCTGAACAAGACTTTATGCAAGCAGATATATCAGAATGTTGCATAAAAAATAACTTCATTTCCTTTAATTAAATACTGCAGGAAAAATAAAGTAAATTTTCTATAATAATTTGTAAATAAACAGATTAGTAACATGATGTTGACATGATGGACAATGTTTCATGGATATAATGCCATCAACATCAATAATCCAGAGGGACATGAGTCAGATACTTTAGATCTGCAGGCAGTTGAAAAAAATTATTACCTGTAGAACAGGATTGATTCGGTTGAAATATATTAACTCTATTGGTTCACTAAAAGGTATGTCAACGGGATTATCACATGAAAAGGAGTTTTATTAACTGGAATAATCATATAATAATACCAATAATGTAGCCTTATCAAGAGGTATAATAAATAGACAATGGTCTCAAGGTGTGATGGTAACATAGACGCACTGTCACTGTATCTTCTAAATACAAATTAGTAATGGTTAAGAGTTTTTTTTATTTACTGACCAGACGTCTAGAGGTCTGTCACAAATAGCCTGCCCTGTCGGTATCAGTCACGCAACCGGAAATGGTTAAAAGTAAAGGTTAGAGGAGAATGTATATTATACAAGGGAAATAATTACAGTGATTGAAACTACTTCATAATTTATCGTATTATTGATACTGATCATTTATCTATGCATTGATTAGGAACGCTTTTATCAAGTATCAAATGTGTTTCTTGTAGGCTCTTGTTTATGTGGCCCCAGCTGTATAATATAAAAGTTGGTGAATATCAACTGAGATGGTGTTTATTTTTGTACACACTTGTACACACTTGTACACGCAACACACTTGATGATGCACATTATTTAGGTATATCGTCAAAAGGTATCTATCATAATGATCGTGGTATTCCTATGAATACGTTGTGGGTAATGTTCTAATAAATGGAGTAGAATACTCTCTCTTCGTATAGTATTGGACGGGGCAGCTGGCACAGTTCTATTGTTACAATACAGTCCAGACCAGCCTGCATTGTTTTTTACGAACAGCAAATATTTCACGCAGCCAGTGACACCACCAAGTTATCTGTTGCTATGAAATCAGCTAAATTGATAATCCGAGAAAATATCTTATTGGTCGACAGTTTCTTTAGGGTGGGGGGGGGGTGTGTGATAATGATGTCATTGCTCAGGGGAAGCAGATGGTCAAGTGGTAGGAGCACTAGACTCATAACCAAAAGGTTGCAGGTTCGAAACTGCCCATGGCTTTTCTGTGATGACCCTCTCAGCGAGTCTTATATCCCCGATTGTGGGAGTGAATCTATCTTTCTCCGTACCACATGTAAGGGCCTTAATTGCCTGATATACTGCCTTTATTTTGGTCTTTTGAAAATGTTGTACTTTTACCTTCACTAGTGTACAAATATAACTAATACCATTATGACAGATTCGACTAGACCCATCATGTCCGTGGACTGTTTTATTTGTATTAGGCTCTGAGTGACAAAGGTAATTCTTTAAGATTTTTTTCGCATCAATAGCAAAATTTTTTTGCTAATGTAGTAGTTTTATTGTGTAATTGCGTTAAACTTCTCGTGGTTCAATCATGGGGGGAAACTTTCTTGAAACTTGTTTAACATTCACTCTCTCACATGGCAAATTTTTATAAGGCCAGAGGAAGTGGAAGCTGGACAAATGCCTCCACTTATGTAAAATGCAGTTCCTTACTCCAGTTGTTACCTTTACTACATCAAAAATTAGCGTAAAATCTTTTCTAATTGGATATGTCCGACCATTCGTCCGTTCAATCAGAGAAATTTTCTTTGTAGTTTGGCCGATATGGTACTGGTTCATTTCATTCAGAATGTTGGGGTATCTGTCCTTTTGGCCATACTACAGAGTGTCCCCATGTCTGGATTTACATACCCCATCAATATATAACATAAACTGATTTCAGTACTTCAGTATGAAGCCACTGTAATTTAGGCCAATTTTTCTGTCACTATATATATGTGCATATTAGTCTTATTAGAACATACGGCCATAAAAACAACTTTCTAGAATGCATATTAGTGCGGACCTGGTGGCCCGGGTGTCTATCATAAAACAGATATCGTTGATGAGTAATGAACATTTAGCCAAAGTAAAAATGACCAACTAAATAGGTCAGCCCTCATTCTGAGTGTTGGATCGTATCAAGTATCAAGGTTACCTACCATGTTAAGACCATATTTGTTATTGTCTCGAATTAACAATTTTTCATTCTAATCGGCTAGGCAACTTAGTATGTTGGACTATCAATGTATATCGCCATTTTGTAATTTTGCGTTAGAATTACTGAATTTATGGGTAATTCCATTAAACTCTGTGATTAGTTATATACGTAGACAAATTCACAGAAAAATATCTAATGCATGATATATCCATCCATTAATAGCTGATATCTATAATGTAAAGCTCCTTTAAAACTAGTGAATTATTCCATGAATGACATAAGACATGTGGTTGCTAGGGGAACGAGTCATATCATAATGTACGAATTGTATTTTTCAACAAATAAAGTGATCTCTTATAATACTGCGCTAATTTATGAACCTCGTATACCAAACTGGCTGCCGCGCTATCGTATTTATTTGACTGCCTAGTCATTACGGTTGGTTTTAGCAGATAATTTACGTATGAAAGAGTTTATGGCTTAACTGTTACACAAATGAGAGAGACCTTACATCTTTCGTTGTGTCAGTCCGAATAAGTAATAAGTTGAAAATCAATAGGTTGAGTTAGTCATACAAACAATGTGCCATGTTCTCGTAGCAGTTGTTATTGATTTTTTATCGGTAATCGCATCCCATCTGGTGCAGTGGGGTGTATCACCCAAACACTCCTTTATCCACAACCCATACCTGTAAAGTTTTCTGGTGCTTTTACCTGTTTAACATACCCGATAAGGTTCAACTTTAACCAGTACTCGTGTAGAAAGTTTACCTAACTAAAATGCGGTATAATTATTTTATGTAATCATATATAACTGTAACCTGCTGTGTTTATCATTATTATGGACCCTTTTTAGATGTTTACTTGTGTTTAACTAGATGATTATGATGTAATAAATTTATGTTTATCAACACCACTAAGGCTATTTCAATTTTTTTTATTCCACATCCCATGCAGGTCATTGTCATGCATTTTAACGCTTAAGAATGTCTAATGCACAAAATTAGCCAGTTTAATTTAATTAATATGTGTCAATTGACTAGATAGTATTTCTCTATGGTCTTGATTTATGTCCCCCTTTTTTCTTTCTTTTCCCATGGTCACTTGTGATGCTGTATTTCACTTTAAAACTTACTGCGTTATTTTCTCTATTTTTTCATCGTTGGATAATTCAACACTTCACTCATCCTATTGTTATTATCACCTTAACATCAACCTATCATTTTTGTATAGTTTATCACTCTAGTTCTAAAGGTATCTTAAACCAACCTTTGGATTGTAAAGCATGTCTAATACAATTTGACACATATAATGGTATGGGCTCAGAATTCTATATGCACTTTATAAACAATTTATTCGTTTTTCACCTCAAATTGTGATGCGAACCAACCATTTCTTATCACCACGGACAATACTTAAGTCTGTGATTTTGCCGCCGCGGTTTCTATCTTCAACTGAGTGCAACAATGTCAAGTTTTGAGTTAGATGAGACGACCACCAATATGGATATAGCTGGTAATGTCATCGATAGTGATGTCATATTGCTGTACGATGTCAGCGAGCCTTCCTCCTATGACACCAGTTCGACAGTCACGTACAACACGTTCCCAACTCAAGAAGAGACGAAGGACATCATACACGAGTAAGTTGTCATTTCACATATGATAAAGTTTTAGTGCTACTTCATCAGAATATCGTAACCTAATCATAGTAAATGTTATTAGTACCTGCCGATATCGCTTCAGTATACTATTATGAAATGCACAACACACTTCCGTACAAATAACTCAAGATTCAAACATTTCCAAAATTCTTCATTTCATACAATGAACCCACTCCTCTCATATGATGAACCCACTACTCTCATATAGTGAACCCACTCATTTCATACAATGAACCCACTCCTCTCATATGATGAACCCACTCATTTCATACAATGAACCCACTCCTCTCATATGATGATCCCACTCATTTCATACAATGAACCCACTCCTCATATAGTGAACCCACTCATTTTATACAATGAACCCACTCCTCTCATATGATGAACCCACTCCTCTCATCTGATGAACCCACTCCTCTCATATGATGAACCCACTCCTCTCATATGATGAACCCACTCCTCTCATATGATGATCCCACTCATTTCATACAATGATCCCACTCCTCTAATGATGAAACCACGCATTTCATATGATGAACCCTTTCATTTCATATAGTGAACCCACTCATTTCATACAATGAACCCACTCCTCTCATATGGTGAACCCATTCATTTCATATAGTGAACCCACTCCTCTCATACGATAAACCCACTCTTGTCATATGATGAACTCCATTTGACCAAACACCATGTCTATACGATATATACGAATGCTAGTTGAAACTTCAATATACACTCAGTGAATGTGTCATAGGGTAATTCATGGGCACGTTTCACCAGTATAGTACTATAGATGTAGTGCTTTTAATGTTAAACAGTGTTTGCTCTATAATATTATTAGGTTAAAAAGAGGTCTGGGCGCAGTGAACGAGTGCGATCCGTCCTGATCTTCCTCTATTACACCAGTATATTTCCTAACGCTATTACTAATCCTAATCCTAACCCTAATTGCTCTAGTTCTCAGCGCCCAGATTTGGTTTTAAATCAAAAGATTTTGAGTTACAACTTTTTGCTTCCATTTTTCACCTAATCTACCTGAGGGACACCTTGGCTCCATTCATTATTTTTTTATTCTCTCGATATATATTATTGCCTTTTGGTATGAATAAATTGTGTATTCAACTTGTCAGATGATGTATGATCCAATTTTTCATCTTATGTATTTCGATATTATTATATATTGTATTATAGTTTGGACTAAGGGGGCGGCTGGCATGGTGGTTAGAGCGTTTGACTTTGAATCCAGTCCCTGGTTCAAATCCCTCTCTAACCAGTATACTAGCTGTGGCGTTTTTCGGGCTGAAAGCTCCTTAAACCCCATTGCCCATGGGGTTCTGGGTAGCCCTTGAAGTGTGGTTCTGTTGGAGCTTTTTCCCTCTGACGTTTGCTGTGCTTCAGATGCTCTATATATGCTCTCTATGTCGCTTACCTCCCCGCTATGTCGTCATCTCGTAAATAAACATGCATCTGTCATAGACCTGGCGGAGAGGGCGAAATATGTAGTTTATATGTTGATATTTGGAACAAGTGGTGTGAATTGGAAAAAAGGTCAATTGTCTGCCCAGACTCAGTGGGTTTTTCACACTAGGTGTTTTTCCCCCACCCCTCATAAGTGAGGCTAATCAGATTGTCGTGTTAAGCACATTAATAGGCCCAGGATGGCCTATCACAACGATTACTTCAGTAATTGGCCTTTAAATACATACATACATACATACTAGCTAGAGCAGGAATCAAGGCGGGGTCTTCTGGATTCATGCCCTTTGACCTAATCACGACACTGACTGTCCCCTCAGCAGCTGTTTAGTTACCACCTTTACCACACCTGTGTCAGATGTGGACGAATGCAGCGACGGATCCCACCTCGCGGACCCGTCTTGCCGGAAACCTCATGTGATTTGCGACAATCTCGATGGAGGTTTCACCTGTAGCCGGTGTGACGAAGGATACACCCGTGTCGGAAACGAATGTAAAGGTAAGAGTGGTGTGGAGATAATGGACGCTGAGAAACTGATGTTGTGTAATGCCCATGGGTAACTAAAAAACTGACGTTGTGTGATGACGATAGTCACTGAAACACTGATGTTGTGTGATGACAATGGACAAAAAAAGTTGACATCACTAACATGAACTTTTACTTGTATTATTTCTTTAACTACACTTTCTCATCCTGCGCATTGCGGGAGTTTCTTGAGCAGATACAATAAGGTGGTCCCCATGCCACATTAAGACCCTGCTGTCTTTGAATCTATCCCTCATAAAACTGTGCCCATGTAAGCACGCCACATGTAGACCACACCCTGTCTGTAACTATGCCACATTCGAACCGATTGAATGTTATTCTGGCGTAAGAACGCGATAATTGTCATCACCGCAGACGTCGACGAGTGCAAGGGCAACAACGGGGGCTGCCCGCCCAACTCCGTGTGCACCAACACCGACGGAGGTTTTGAGTGCCCCTGCGCTGAGGGTTACTTCAATCGCGGGTCGAGCAGGTGTACAGGTACATGTCGACATACCTCCATATGTTTGTGTGTGAATATAGATAGTAATTGGCTGTAAATAGCTCATTGCTTAGGCTGTCGTTGGCCCTTTTGGAATCCAGCCTAGACTGTGATTAACGCGAGTACGTGATGTAAATGCTGATTGGTATCGATAATGTGGGTGGGGGAACTGATGCTCGCGCGAGTCCCTACGGGTTTGGTGGATTCCTATACATTTTTCAGCCGTAGGTTACGAACAGTGACGGACAGTTTACGATGTAGCGGGCTGCGTCGAACGATCTGTAATATATGACGATGATGTATGATAGGGTGGCCCACAGATAGAGGATATATAGTGCCACGAGGAAGTAAGAGGGAGAGGGTGGAAGATAGGAAGGGACACAGGTGGAGAGAGAGAGGTAAGGAGGAAGAGGGGAGAGGTCGGGAATGCCAGGTGAGGCAGGGGGAGAGAGAGGAAGATTGGGAGGTATACAGGTGGAGAATGGGAGGGGAAGCGGGAGAGAGGAGAGGTAGAAAAAGACAGAGGTGAGGGACAGGGAGGACAGAGAGGGAGGGTCTTATCACTCATCAGCATCTAAAACACAATCACGTGAGATGGAAGAAGTCTTTACCCAACCACCCTTTGAAGGCTACCAAGCCATACCCCTCTGGTCGCCTATGGTCCATTTGGGGTATAAGGCACTATGGGTCTTATACTGCCTGGATCGCTGTTTGGGTCATAATTACCCATTTCCTAAAGCATGCTCACCGCGATATCAAATCATAGTATTGTGGTTATGGATTATATCACGCGATATTCTCAGAATAGATTGGTTATTGGATACCTTAAAACACCTGCATCGAATAACGCTCAATCGATGAAGAAATAAAATTTATTCATTTTCACCTCTGCTTGATATTTGTTTTCCGTTAACCACTGATATTTTTGACATCCGATATTCAACCTTATTTCATTGACAACTGATTTTTGCAACGATTCTCAATAACTCGCGTCCCGTGTAGATTTTGATGAGTGCCGAGCGGGCCGATATTCCTGCCCCGCCTTCAGTACGTGCGCCAACACCCAGGGCAGTTACTCGTGCGTGTGTATACCCGGTTACAGGATGAACGAGGCAGACAATGAATGTGATGGTTCGTCTCAAACATTTATGTTGTAATGTTACAAATGGTTCACTGGTAATTGTCAGGTTACGTCGTCCGTCGTCATCCCAGCTGCTGTTAACATTTTTCTTCAAAACATCCTCTTTTCAACAACTAATCATTGTAAACCTCTGCCATTTGACCTAGGGTTGGTCTCTTTATGATTTGTTAAGCTTATTATCAACTGACCAAGGGGAAGTAACTTCTGTTGATGTTTGTATTTTAACTTTAAAAATGTTTTTGAGAACCGCTTGTCACAGAGCTGTGCAATTTGGCGGATATCCTTGGGTTGGCCTTTTTGTTAAGAGTTAAGGATATCATCATCATAGCAAGTGGAGGTAATTTCTGCTGATCTTCGTAATTTTACTTAAAAAAATTTCTCAACAAGATTAAATTTTCTAAATTTTTTAAATGTTCCAGAGGAGTGTTTTTAGGCCTCTTTAGCTTTTTGTCTTAATACCTGAATGGATGTTTTGAGGCCTGTTTGGCCTCTTGTTTTGATATCCGAGCGTTTCTAGGCCTCTTTGGCCTTTGGCCTGTGCGTTCAACCCGCTCATCTACTTCCCTCACACTTGCAGTCCCTCGGACAAAACGTGTTAATTTTGGGGTATCGTGCTTTCTACACTGCACCCCTCCTCTTCAATGCTCTCCCAGCCTACATTCGACAATCTACAACTGTCAGCCAATTCAAAAGTGATCTCAAAACACATTTATTTACCATTGCTTTTACTAAATAGCCTGTTTATGTTTTTCACTAATTCTTCATAGCTACTATGACAATGGCGACTTTGCCTGCATAGGATTTTCCTTTTTCCTTTTTTC
>WURV02161110.1:0-34150 GCA_011762755.2 Epimenia babai | reverse complement strand
ATAACCTACAAAATCCTTCTCCTCACTTACAAATGTATTCATGGCATGGCTCCTTCTTATCTGTCCTCGACAATCTCTATCAACACGTCTGTGCGTTCAACCCGCTCATCTTCCTCCCTCACACTTGCAGTCCCTCGGACAAAACGTGTTAATATTGGGGATCGTGCTTTCCACGCTGCTGCACCCCGCCTCTTCAATGCTCTCCCAGCCTACATTCGACAATCGACAACTGTCAGCCAATTCAAAAGTGATCTCAAAACACATTTATTTAGCATTGCTTTTACTAAATAGTTCAACAGTACTTCATTAATTTACCACGAATCAACAATTTTAAAGCGATTGCCTGTTTCTGTTTTTCACTAATTCTTCGTAGCTACTATGACATTGGCGACTTTGCCTGCATAGGATTTTCCTTTTTCGATATTTGTTCTATTTTCCACCAAATTATTTAACATTGTTATCCATTTCATGTTTACTCTAAATGTACATAGTTGTATCTAACATTGATCTGTATTACCAGTATACTGTTAGAGGTTAATTTTCTATAATTTAAGTAATTACATTGTTGTCTTAGACCATTAGGCTATGGTTTCATGTAAAGTGTGTTTGACAGCTCTGCTAATAAGTACACTTTAAACAAATAAATTTCATTTCATTCATTGTATTTGTAGTGCTTCGTCAACTAACTAATTATCAGCGACACTTTACAATGGTAATACAGCATGGTATACACAAAAATAAATAGAAAATATAAAGGTATGTAACAAATAAAAAGTAGCATAACTGGCACGAAACAGTGAAATTTACAATTAATCTATTCTACCTAGAAGATATAATAGCCTAAAAATACAAAGACGCGGACAGTAGACTAAAATCATGTATCTAAATGGTATCACCGAATGCCTTTCAGAAAAGGTAGGATTTGACAGTGGACTTCAAGTGAGAAAACTCGTTATACATCGTATAGTAGACTAACATTATCCTAAAACTACATGGTATCACTGTGTGGTTTTATAGAAAAGGTAGGTTTTATGTCTTTATAGTCAAACGCGAGAATTTTCCTGTTGTCGACTGCGTAAGAAAAATTATAGGATCTGCAGATTCGAACTCGCGATCCCTCGCATACAAGGCTGCGTTCGGCCAATGCACACCTAAACTTCGTATACAGTAATAGCGATAATCCACGTCAGCGGAATCGGCCGCCAGTTGCTCTACCAAATGTTTTGATACCCATGCAGTATTATCTTTTAGACGCAAACCCTCTTTCAGGAACTAAAGACTGGGGCGGAGATCACGAAGTTTGTCTGGCGGCCATGTTTTTAGTTCTCCACCTAAGTGTCGTGGCGGTCATCGTGTTATGTAACGCATCATCCGTGGGTAAGTCGTTTTTACTCTACCCCCCCCCCCCCGTTACTCACAGCAGATGTTACTTACTACCACGGCCTCACCACTGTTATGATCGGGAAAGTCCCGAATAAAAATTCGTAATAATAAATACAGACCTCCTTTGACAACTGAAAACGGCGACGAAAATTGAAATATTTTCGCTTGTTGAACAAGGGGAGATAATGGAAATAGAAATAACGGATGATGATCCTCTTGTAAATTTGAATTCTAGTATTATTCGGTTCTCTACACACGTGGTGTACGCGTTACAAGTCCCACGATATTTACGAGAACAGGTACTCTATTAGGTCTAAATAATTAATTGTCCGTGGCCGATACGGTGGTGTTATTACATTTTCTATGTTATTGGAATGTCTCAATCAGGCATACGGAATGGGATGGCCCGTATCCAATCATATTAGCCCGAGCGAAACAACGCAAACTGTGTCCGGAAGGCGTAACGGTTAGATAGTTAAACATTGAAATCCCCAAAAAAACATCGATTAGTCCTATTTCCTTCTGGGTAGTTTGGTTGAATCATGGCGTCCTTCCCCAATTGACCTTGCTCTGTTTTGGATGATCTGTAAATAGTCATAATCTATCACGAACTTGGCGGAGTGTGCGACATATGTAGCCTGTCATAGCTACGTATTTGGAACCGGTGGCGTGAGGGACGAAGATAAATTCTTTACGTGGACTCGGTGATTTTGGTTACTGTGGGTGTTTTTTTGTGCCAATAAAAAGCGAAGCTAATCCGTTTGTGGAATTAGCCACGTTATATTCAAGTTAGCTTCGTTAAGGGTCAAGGACAACGCTAACTTTTGTCATAGCTTATTACTAACTAACTAGAATACAAGAAACAACTATGCTTCTAAGAAAGAAAGAAGCGACGAAAAAACGCTCGACGCGTGGCCTTTTGAACTATAACTAATGTCAATTCCATTTTTAAGACGTTTTAGGGCGGCCAGAATTTATTCCATTTCGCTGAATATTCGAAGAAATTTTCTAATCGTGCTTGCGAATACAATCTCCAATTATTCTCGGCCTCGTGAACAGCATGAACTTTTACGATTGCTGTCAATCAAAGCGTTGGCGAAGCTCCCGAACAATCGCTCAGTAAGATCGAAGTTATGTCACCAGTGTAACATCGCACAAAGTGTGTTTCTTTCGCGTTATTCGGACAAGTAAGCAAACGCAAAAGTTCGATTAGTTATGTCACTCGAACGCTGCGCGAAAAAAAACAACATATATATGTATATATATATATATATGTGTGTGTGTGTGTGTGTGTGTGTGACAACTCTCGATTTGACAGCTGTGTTCAATCCAATGCGCCGATAATTTCGTTTTTGCTTGTGGTTGCAAGATAAAAATTCAAAGTCATCATTTTGTTATTTGAGATTTATCCTGCGTGTTAGTTCATTTAACGAAATCCCAGTTGGCGGTGCTTTAACAAAAACACGACCAATGATATCTAGAGATCGTCTCAACGTCTCCAGCATCTCTTCCTCCACAGATGACACGTTCAGTCATTACTGAAACCGAAAATAATCCAAAAAACGGTTTACGTTGTCGATCGTATATTTTTGTATCTTCGTGCACATTCAATAAGATCATTTTGCGTTTACGGCGGTACACCGGTGTACAATACATTGATATGTTGTAAGGTAAGATGTGAACCACCCCTTAATAACAAATTTCGATGAATATATTGCATTGCGGTACACCGGTGTAGCAATACATTGATATGTTGTAAGGTAAGACGTGAACCACGCCTTAAAATAACAAATTTCGATGAATATATTGCATTACGGTGCACCGGTACATCGGCAGATCCTTCGAATCGAGGTGAAGATGGATTTATATGCGTAAATTCCACAGCAAGCATCAAACACGTCGCTGATATTTAATCTTTATTTACACTTGATATCTTAAAGCCCCGGCCGGAAAGTTGCTATTGACGAGAGACAAGGATTTCGGGGCCAGCCGCGTGCACGTAACGATGTGCGCTGAAGATATGCGTCGTTAATCATCGCTATCGACAGCTGTAAATGGCTGCTTGTCTTTCATGTAACGCTGTTCGATGAAACTTGACACGCATCCGATGACCTTTGTGACCTCCGCGTCTCACGTAATATATCGACGCGGCGTCCTGACTAAAAGTAACCAAAATAACGACGTTTGAATTGGATAAAAGATTTAATTAGGTTGCCTCATGATTATTTTTGCTTCGCTCGAACTGAAGTAACTTAGCAACAAAAGAACTGAAGAAAAACTCGGAGTCTGGGTAGCCTTGTTGTCTGGTCGACTCACGGATTCTCCATTCCGACGCAACCGCGTGTCGCATGCTCTCTGAATGACGTCCATGATACCTACCTCTCCGCTACCTTACTCCAAATCGTCGTCAACTATTACATAATTATCAGAGTACGTTGCTCGTGTAGACTGTCTGTAGGCAATTAGAACCAGTGGCGTGTACGAATGAAGGTCAACTCTCTGTCCTGACTCTGGTCTTCACTACCGTGTTTTCCCCAAAGCCGACCTCACAGCGGGCGATGGTTGCTCCAAATTGCTAGAAAAGTTGCCTGGACTGAACTGGCGATCGAACTTTCAACCTTTCAACGGGCGATCAAAGAGGCGATGTTGGAATTAGAGCATGGTCTAATTCGCGTTGAAAGGTTGATCGCCTCAAGTCGCCAGTTCAGAACCCCATCCAATGAAATTGTTGTTTTATATTACATGATATCATCTCCCGTAATCACGTGATTTGTTTCAAATGGCGAACATTGACTATGGGCCGACATTTCGTGGTTTTTTGACAGCTATTGACGCACCGACTGAGTTATCTCCCGTTTCGGTTGAAAGGTTAGTTGCCTTTCGCGTCCCTCCGCAAAAAGGAATTCGAATGAGCAACGCGTTGTAGCAACCATCAACTCGTGTGAGGCCGGCTTAATAATAATAAAATGGATCGATAGCCTAGGTTTGTTGTGAACACCACGGCATTCTAAGGCTAGCTTAATAAAGGGCCAAACAGGGCCTAGACAATGGGTCGTCCTCAGCCTATATACATACAGCTTAATAAAAAAGAGGCAATGCACACTTGGCTAAAACTATACAGCTTAATAAAAAAGAGACAATGCACACTTGGCTAAAACTATACAGCTTAATAAAAAAGAGACCATGCACACTTGGCTAAAACTATAGAGCTAAATAAAAGAGAGACAATGCACACTTGGCTAAAACTAGCCACGAGAAACTTAAAAGAGTTAGAAAAAATAAGAATAATTTCAAGACGAAGCTGGAGATACTCTTGAAGCGCGAGGTAATAAAAACGTTAACGTTTCTTTGGTCTCTTTTTGTCTATATTTTGACGCCCTAAACGCGAATACGTTTCCCTTTCTTAGTCACTGACTCCGTCAAGGCGCCCGAAATCAATATATTGACATCAATATTTCACCGGAACTGTGTCGGTCGGACACTTTCAATAATATTGCGTTATATTTTATTCATTTCAACTCCAACCCTTACCGGATACAGACGGGGGAAGTCGATAGCGAATATGACCGACGTTTTTTCTTTGGTTCTTGCAATGGCGTCTTCTCTAAAGGAAATATGAAAACGAAGAGACGGCCGTAGTGAAAGACCTGGGTAAAACAAGGGGAATACCACGAGATAACAAGACGAGACGGGTCAAAAAACGTTTGCACAATCCGAAATACTAAAGGGACTTTTTCGTACGGGAGAGCATACTTTTGGTCATATCCCGACGATGTATATCTGCCATTTTTAAGGAACAAGAGCGGGAATTAACCCGGTGATTAGGCGATTATTCGCGTCTCACACAACCAGACTATGTATGTTGTGGTTGAAGACAAAAGCACTAACTTCACATGTCATTTTCGGGTGAAAACCGTGGGAAAACAACTTACTATAGGTCAACAGAAACCCTGTCCATTCACGCGGCACTAGTTCCAATCGCCAACAGACTACGCTACTTTTGTCGTACACTGCGATGAAAACAGACGATGAATTACGAAAACATGACTAACGATAGCGGAGAAGTGCCATAGAATCGCAAAAATGATCCAGTCAGTGCTCGAAACACAGCAACCTCAGACGGCGCCGGCTCGCCGAAAAAAGTTCCACGAAACCGTCTGGTAAAAGGCCGGTAACTCCAACTTGCTATGGACTTCTATTTTACACTTTATGAGTCACGCCGACGTTATCGTCCTACGAATGAATGGACACCGTTGTGTCGAGTACGTCTACCTTAATAAATGACTATCTGTTGATATTATTTTGAATGTTTTTAGTGAATTTATATGCGAGTGAAGCACGAGGTAGAGGGAGAGCATGGAGGCATGATTATTTATCCTTTTTCTGGAACATTCTAGCGGAAAATATCGCGAAAAGTCCCATATCCCACATTTACTTTACTCGTTCATATAACCTTCTTCGTTTACAGCTTGTATTAGTGAAGCGATTTTGAGTTTGTTTATCCAAAACGAAATATTGCTCATGTTCACTGAGAAAGTTCCGAAATTATCACCATTAAGACGGTAACCCAAATATTACATGACCTCGTCAGCCCACCAGAACAACAGAGTTGTTATGACGAATCCGTTCGCTTAAACACGGTAGTGGGCGACGTCACTTAGGTGTGTTCGAGTAAATATTTATTCGAGTAAATATTTTATGGGGCATTCTGTCGTGTTTACGTCTGGAATCTCCGTCAGCTGATGGCAGAACAAAGTTCGTCCGAATTAGCGGTCATTAATTCGCGTCTGGGCCGTCTTGGTATTTTATGGAGCTAAATTACGATGCCGGGGTCATTGGAACGACCGTGAGTGTGATCATGGTTGGAGAATGACTGGAGTATAAATCACTGACTCTAAGCAAGCAGTTGACCCTCGTTCATTCATCGTTCGTGATGCTGACGGACTGTATCAGTGATGACACAACGGAAGACATCGTCGTCTGAATCCGAAATACAGGCAGCCGAGTTGAGGGAAATAAATTTTAACCACTCTGAAAAAGGATACACAGACTCGGATTGGCAGACGAGATTGAAGGCCTTTTGCACAATATACGCCACAGGTGGAATACTGGCTAGAACGGAAGTCAAACCTATCGAACCGAAATATTTCAGATAAAGTTTGAATTTTCAAGTAGCATAGTAAGTATGACAGCAATGTGATATAGATCACAGTACTAGTACTAAGGCAGGCGTAGTGGTGATTTAACACCGTTTGAATTAAAATCAGGAACCTCTAGAAACCAATCACCAGTCCAGCCAGTGTACAGGACGCGGCGTTATCCGGACAAAAACGCGTTAAACGCCCTCTGTTTCTGGGGCGTCTGGATAGTGTTCGCGGTGCCGTTAGAGACCAATCACCAGTCCAGCCAGTATACAGGACGCGGCCTCATTCGGACAAAAACGCGTTGAACGCCCTCTGTTTCGGGCGTCCGGATAGCGTTCGCGGTGCCGTTATGTAATAAGGGTTTTCCCTCTGGCGTAGCTGGGTGCGCATGCTCTCGATGTGGTTTCTATGGCGCTTACATCTCCTCTACATCGTTATCGCATCGAAAATAATAATCGGCTATCGCAGATATAGCTGTCAGTGCGACATATGTAAGCTGTTCGTCGGCGTCTGGAACCACAGGCGTTAATGGATCAAATGGACGATGATCAACTATTCGCTTAGACGCCTCTTAACTCCGGTGTTTTCCCCGTTATACCGAACAAGGTTAATCCGTTTATCGTGCATCACGATGTTGTACTCGCTTGCAAATCACTAATCACTTCATTGATAATGGAATGCGGCCATAAACAAACGACTACACATAATTATCATCGGACTACTCTAACTCACAAAAAATACACTCAACCTCATCTGGGTCACGTGACTCTCAGTACATATCGACGCGTTGATGTATGAATGTATGTATTTATAGGCTGATTACCGAAGTGATCGTTGTGATAGGCCATCCTGGGCCCTTCACAATGCTAGCCTATTAATGTGGTTAACACGACAATCTGATTAGCCTCCCTTATATGGGGTGGGGAAAAACACCTAGTGTGATAAACCCACCGAGTTTGGGCTGGTTCCAAATGTCTACATATGAACTACATATGTAGCAGTCTCCGCTAAGTCTATGATAGGTCCATGTTTATTTACCATGAGATGACGACATAGGAGGTGAGCAACATAGAAAACACATATAGAGCATCTGGAGCACAGCAAATGTCAGGGGGAAAAGCTCTAACAGTGCCACACTGCAAGGGCTACCCAGACCCCCGTGGGCAATGGGGTTCAAGGCGTTTTCAGCCTATAAAACGCCACAGTTAGTATACTGGTCAGAGCGGGATTTGAACCAGGGACCCCTGGATTAAAAGTCGAACGCTCTAACCACTACGTCAGCTGCCCTCTTAACGTGTAGATAATATTATAATTAATAGCGCAGAGGCTCTACTTCAATAATTCACGTCAAGTTCACCTTCGGCTGCGTTTCATTAAGTGGAGCACTATTTTAACATATCTTTTGGTTTTTTTGCAAATTGTTTTTAACAAACAAGCCACCGAAAGCAGGCATGCTGCCGTTCTATTCAGCGATCGGGCAGTACTTCAATTGTTAAAAACCGATCTTATAAAAATTACAGTATTCTCCCTTGTCATGGAATCCGTATCGATTCGTCCTTCACTAGCTCGATCGCGTACGATTGCAAAGAACGAATGCCGATCTCTTTCTCCAACCCCAAACTCAACACGTCCTTTTTTCAACGCCACGTTCTAATCATTTTCACCGTTCGTTTTATTTCATTTATGGCACATCTATATTTTCGGCTTTTATTCTTCCATAATATTTTGGAGTGTAATTCAAATCCATTTCGTCGTTAGGTTTTGATGATCTTCGTGTTTTACATGAGCAACAAGGACACCATGTCTTCGTTATAAAAATAAAACTAACTTGGAACTAGATTTGAAACCATATGGCCACAAGGAGGTTTCCGGGCATGCTTGGGTTTGTTTCGGCATACAGATGTAGTTTGTGTTGTATGTGTACTCTCGTGATACACACGACAGCTATCGCTTTCTTACTTTAAACCATGAACTGTTTTTTCTTCCAGTCCCGTTTCGGATATTATTATCACCACCCAGTGATCAGTCACCTTTGACAAAACGAGCGGTCAGTATGAGCGATTAGATTGTTTAACAAGTTACTGCAGGTCTCGTTGTATTGGACGCAAGGCATAAAACTACGAAATGAGGCCCGCCCGTTCTTTCAAAAGTACGGCTCTCGAAGCTACTACGATAAATATGTTGTACGCGGCCCGCGCGTCGAGTTATTTGTGTCTAGTGCGTTAAAAGTCACCTTTTGAATCTGACCAGGAACACATTCTGCATCAAAGTAAATAAATAAATAAATAAATAAATTTATATAAATGAGAGAATAATTAATTAATTAATTAATATAAAAGGTGAAGTCTAATTTAATTAATATAAATAATATATTCGATTAAAAATATCACAGTTTTTAAAACTACTCATAATCGTGAGAATGTATGACTCATAATTTAATTTTTCATGAAATGTGACCCTTGACTGTATTTTTCTCAATCATGGCATAAGTCTCAAGCTATGCATGGCAACTGTATCTCTAGTCATGTCGCACACAGACCAATTCGAACACACTATAGGGCGTTTACACTGCTATATTTCTTGCGCTAATTTCTCCCCTGTCATCACGACCTGCCCGCTACAGATTTAATCGTGGTTTTATGACCGTTTGCGTTCGTTACATCCTATAAAATTCCCTATTTTCGGTAGGCATTAATTAATTTTTCGGTTTCGACGTCAACCGGCTCACAAGCAGCCATTTTGTGGTAGTATTTTTAATGTACTGACGAATGTAATCACCTGACAGTCACGTGTTAAATATTCGGACACCATTGGCTAAACGTGCACAAGAAATTGCAAGAATAGAGAACAGCCTTATTTCTTGTAACTATTGACGATTTCTTGCAAATATTGACTCGCGCAGGAAATTGCAGCAAGAAATATCGCAGTTTAAACGTCTCTCAGACAAAATTTCTATTGGTAACCAGTCAAATCGGACCCGAACCAATTCGGGCACGTGCGAACTCGGAAATAGCTACCCCATTTTCGACATGACTCTTGTACCTCATTTCGTCTGTGTCCGAATTGGTTTAGGTTCGATTTGTCTAAGTGCTTAGAGGTGGCATCGAAACCTGCTTAAAGGAAACTTCATACGTCTGTGTCCCTAAATACCGGCGTTTTCAGTCGATCTGTTTTGGTTAATTGGCCCATTTTTGTCGATCTGCTAATTGCGACAGAATTGGTCGATTTGCTTCCTCTAAATCACATATCGCATGTCTCAGCCGAGTGAATGAAACGAACATTCACCAACCAATTTGATTCGCCTCAATTTTGTTACTATTTCGAGTTCGACAAAACCGAAACATTTTCCTGCGTATTTACCTCCTCTTGATTTCAATCAATCACGGCGAAACGTTTCGAATTAATGATGACATCGAGAGAATCGACCGCGAATTGCATGCTCGTCATTCGCACAGCTATCTGAGTTGATGGGAGTGACCGTAGTGGTTCTAGAAATAACGGCACAGGGATGCACAGAAAAAACGTTGCCTCCGGTGGGACCCCGAACCCACGTGCACCAGATTCTCTGTCCGGTGCTCTACATTAAACAGAGGACCAGGCCGGTGATCTGGAGATCGTAGGTTCGGACCAAACAGAAGCAACGTTGTTTTGTGTATTTCTCTTCCGTAACAGCTAACCCTGTATTTCAAAACTGCCATAATTCCAGACTGTTATTATTTAAAAAAAAGCAATTATTTCGAAATTGGTATATTATAATTAGATTGATTGCAATAAGGACTGATTCATACTTGTAAGTATAAGAGTGGGTAGCCGTGTTAGTCTAGTTAATAGAAACTATAAAGATTAAGGGCAACAACTTTTATATAGACTAACTGGTTTATTGATCACACCAATTGCGATCAATAAACCAGTTAGTCTATATACAAGTTGTTGCCCTTTATTCATACTTATCATCCATTAAAAGCTCATCTACATTGTCGTAAAATTGGTTACTCGATCCGAAGGCAGTATTTTAGAAAGGGCCGCATCTGTTATCGGGCCGCAGTGTACAGTCTTTGATCTAAATAAGTAACAAACTATAAGCATCAATTCATCTGTACGCTCTACTCGGTCGAACGCTTAACTTAGCCTCATCGTTCCTCGTACGAACCGCGTAAGTTTCAGCGACCGTGCTTTCTATGCTGCTGCTCGTCGCCTTTTCAATGCTCTTCCAGTTAATATACGACAAAGAAAAAGTATAAATCAATTTAAAAGTCAACTAACACACACTTGTTTACCAAAGTTTACAACTAATAAATTATCAAGAATTATCATCATCGTCTTTTTACTCTAGTCTCATGTTCTTAATCTATAAATGAATAACGCTGGTTCTAATACATGCAATAACATTAAATATATTACATATTATTGGAAACTGCAAAAATATCGCAATAAGTGATAAAATATGTCTTTAACCGTGTTATTAGTATAGCCTTCATGGTTATTAGTTTAGGAAGCTCATTAGTGTTTTAGTGCTAATTTATGTGTGCTATTTTTTGACAGTGGTTAGGCCTAACATCCATGTTTCAAAATAATGTATTTATTGATGTAAAGTGTGTTAGACAGCAATGCTATTAACACACTTTCAATCAAATATATTTAATTCCATTTCATATTTAGGTCATAAACAAAACCATTTTCTAGGTATACGAGGGCGATATTTATGAGTAATAATTATTAATAAATTATTTATGAAACTTTCGAGCGTTCATTAAAACTTTAGAAAGCACGTTATTAACGCTACTCCCGCGTTTGGCTGCATTTCTCGATGTTCCCATCGCGCTGTCAAACTGAGATGGGTTTTTAAGCGATCGTCGTTCTGTATGGAGCCATCTTTATGATCCAATAATACGACACAAAAGTGTGACTTTCTCTTTCCTTTTATTGCTAATACACCTTCTTTATGCGGAATATATATCATACCAACAGGTGGGCTTACTGTCCCTTGGCGCGGCGCGCCTAATTGCTACGTGTCCGCTTATGATGTCAGTATTTCCCCGCGGGCACCAGCGATAAAGCTATCGATTGGTTATACGGCTAAAATGAGCAGGCCGGGCTATTGAGGAGAAAATTGGCTGTGCTGTTTGGCCGTAGTAGACTATATTCCGGTTCTAGTTGGTAAAACGGTAGCGTAATTCGGTTCGATAATCGATTGGATTGGTCGAACGATTTGAACCAACCAACGGGCGGGTTATATACAGTAAATATACAGTACTACACGCGGATGTAAAAGAATAATTACTTTACATCGCCCGTAGACGCAAATGCGATGTGACAATAACTTTACTTTTTGATTTTCATCGATTTTGTAACACTATCTTATATATATTATCTATATCTCTATCTTATATCTTAACACATATCTTACTTTTATCTGTATATATTTATGACTTATCAGCACAAAACGACAACAAATTTCGTAAGCGAGATATGATAGAACACACGTGAAACACATAACCAGATTAACAGAAACACATTAAGTACATAGAAATAAGAATATATACAAATGCAAAGAGGAACTAGCAAATAGGACTAGAAACAAACATGCGCAAACTAAGACAAACAATTACAAACAAATAAAAAAATTAAATTATTTATTTATGGGCTGATCAGAGATCATTCGTAGAAGGCCCTTCACAAGCTAGCCCAGATTCAACGATAGACACCTTGTGTTACGTGTTAACTAATTGACATGTTAAATTCAGCTAAGCGGCCTGTCTTTCAGTAATGACATGTATTCATACAACTTTAGAATATCACGCCCGCTTGCCAAATGCGTGCATACAACAAGCAAATATGGTTTCTCGTGTTAGCTAAATGATACGACGATTTAAGTCTAACATCTAACACCATATGGACCAATCAATTCTCGTGTAATATATTTCTTCAAGTGGGGCGAGCAAGACGTAGCTATGTATACTTGTCGATGAAAGCCTAGATAGTATATTAGGTTTAAAATTCTCTTTCCGTTGTTACGAAAGACTATCGGACGAACTACATCCGGAACGGGGGCATGCATAAAAATTAAATGTATATTGATGATTTTGAACAATTTATATGTTCAAGTTAGACAGGCAGTATACCACGCCTGTATATTCTAGGTTTATTGTTTTTTAATCGTGTTTTAGCATTTGAATTCATAAAGTTATCCCTTTTTGGTTTTCAGAACTACGTGGTAGGTATCTTGTTTAGAAGCATATCACACGCGTGGTATACACCGCTTTTTGGCTTACATCTCGTCGCATGATTGTCTCGATGTAACTGATCAATTTTGGCGTATCCAGCGATGGCATGATGGTCGAAACATGGCGGGCAGGCAACGGATAGGCGGAGGGTGGGAGACCAGGGGTAGATGTTACGCGTCATGCGTCTTGGTTGTCAAGTTGTCCAAACGACTTATAGCGAGTTTGAAGTGAGTCACCGACGCTAGCAGCTAGGCCATGTAGGCACGTTTGGTTACGACACGAAAATTTGTATCGTTCACTTCTGACGTGCCGCCAGCTCGCTGAGCCACGTGACAATGCAAAGTCCTGCAACTCTTACCGAAACGGCTGTTCTATATGATCATGTGATCATAAAGTACTTCCACACGCCCACCCACACTGGCTACCCGTTGCCTACCCGATGAAGTGTGTGTTCGAGTAATCTTTGTTTATTAATCCTCTGGTATGCCTTACGTACCCCCTGCATATCCTCTGAATGTCTTGATGTGTGGCATGTTTATTTAAACTTGCTCTAGCTACCCCTAAAGTCGTAACCCGCTGTTCTTCGCTGCATGTCTCCTGTCGAATTATGTACCAATATAAATGCATGTTGTTCTACTTGCGTTTTCCCCCAATAGTTTCACATATCGTTGTTACACGTTGTACTCGATTGACATTTGGAAGCAGGCTAGATCACGTGACTTCCGGGCGAGTCTCATTCGAGTCCTCGTTCGACGCGCTATACTACGAATTTGCTTATGGCATCTGTCGCGCGAAAATCGCTTTAAACCTGTTCTGGTAGCCCTGCCAGTAAAGTCTTCTTTGTCTGACGTGGCAGTGTTTTGGGTGTAGGCGATGCTGTCTCTAGCAACGCGAACTCCGTTATCTCGACATCTCATATGTACCTGCACATGCGCAGATCTAGCGAAGTGTTGTATGGCTGTTTTTTGCAACCAGCGGCGTGAATTTCCTAAAGTCACCGCGTCCACGCCAATGATGCTGTTGTTAGAGGCTGCGCTTTTCATGCAAGAGATCGCTTTTTGCGAGCAAAATCTCACCAAAATTGGCTTGTACGCAGTTACCAACACCAACTGAACGCCTTTACAGTTCCGCGCGTTTAAGGACTTGAGCTGTTTTAGTCAATAGTATCGGCAAACGTTTACATTATCACATTATCACCTTACCTACCTAAGACTTGCCTTAACTGTTAAATCAATGGCGACTCCATACTCGGGTAGGGTTTATTTAATCGATCGTGAAGGCCACACCACCAGGAAAACCCGCGGTTCTGTGCATAGTGCGCGATTATCTGCGCTTGAAATAGCTAGCGAGCCTTGACTTCGGTCGATAACGCGTCATGAAATATCGTCTTTCTTATCACCTTATCATCGTGTCTGTTTGACCTAATTTATATTACCATCTCCCATTTGTTTATCTTCGTGTTTTTTGTGCGATATAATTGTCCATTGAAAATTGTTGTCCGTTTTTTGGTATTTCCTATATCGGGTCGAAGCGCGGTAACGCAGTATGCACGCCGTTTTACGTCTCCAGGCAGCTCCGGTTTTATTTAAGACGCACGGTCGTCGTAGAGTTTCAACCGTTTCAGCAAAACCGGATGCTGTGTTTTTCGGCGTTAAGGGAAAAATACCGACTTCCATAATAACAGTTGATACAGAAAACAAAAGAAATCAATATAATTTAATGTCGTTTAAATTTATTAGACGATCACTTTCACGGGCAACCGTTATGTTGATTGTCAATCCTACATTCAAAAAATATTTATCTAATAGTACCGTATTGTTCATGCAGTCATAATACGATATTTCAGAATTTCCTGTTTCGACTAACCACAGATAAATGTACAATTATTGACACTAATGTTTTATGTAACAAAACGTATTAACATTTGTTAGTAGCCATTTAATTACCTGCTATATTATTTTTTAGCTAACTGCTATTTAATTTTTCGCCTGGCTGTTGATGTACATGAACCGATATCAGTTACTGCATCATGTACTTAAACTAATTCTATGCTGATTTTTTTTGTCCAGGGACATCGGGTAAGTCTATTAAAACCAATAAATAAATACGTTTAGTTTTGGAGTAGATAGGGGTTTTGGAAACTGCCATTCTGTGATCAATTAACCAGCATGTTCTAGTTTGAGCATTTCTGATTATTCTGAGAACCTAATTCGCACTTCGACGAAGTTTTGGAAGGTTCGATGTTCCGCAGGAAGTTGAGAAGGGAATTATAATGTCCATGAACGACCACGATTTTGTCAGCAGAGAGTATATTCCGAAAGAAAACGGCGTTGGTTGTTTCAAGTTTCGCCATTCTTGCGCAAGTGACGTCATAACCAGTCCTGCGTTTTTTGCTCCTAAAATTCGTAGCCAATCACAATCTCACGTGCTGTAGTTAGCGTTGGGCGTTGGTAAATACGAATTGACTCAATTCATAATGAAATATCTCGACCAAATAATATACACCTTCTCAACTCAAGCATGCGTTATTTTGTCAACGCACCTGGCCCTTAAGGGGACGTCACTTCTCAATAATTACCTCCCTTATTTACCACGTCCATTAGGGGCGATCCATACTCATCGACGCACCGCTATAAATTACCGGATGTCTTCACGGTTTTTTGATCGGTATATGCGTAGATTAATTATCGTCTGTCACTTTCCTACGCCTTACCGCATTCGGTGAGCAAGCAACCAATTACGTAGACTCAGCCATCAGCGTCGCAAGGCGGCCGCTAAATCGGTCTAATGCGGCCTTGGCACGCAGTCCTTAGCAATTTGGTACAACGGTACGACACAACGAGTTTCGCGTTTGTAGCATTAAATACGTCAGAATTCAATTTGTTTTGTTGACTGTAATCATGTCAACAACTGATGTATGAATAACACGCTTCTAACGACTCATGTTCGATTATTTGTGAATCTTTCTAGAATTGTCTAAAAAGCCAAGCACACGACAGCCACTGTCAGAGTTATTAATTTTTTCAGTAAAGGGCCATAACTGAAGAAGTACCACACGACGATTTTTGGAAAACGCGTCATTTTATTTCCATCTATTAGACTTAGATTTAATTTCTCACACTTTTGAGTTAAGTCGCAATTCCGAGAAAATAGCGGGAGTTGTCACGTAATGATCAAAATGTGTTCCGATTCTTTTTTTGAGCGAAACATGTGGTCTTTTCCGACAACGTGTTCCTTTAAATATATATAGAAAAATAGCGGTGTCTTAGCGAAGTACAAAATTGTATGGATGCAATCGCCATACTCTTAATTTATCACATACTGAATTCTGCTTTGTATAAGGGAGGTAATTATGAAAATAGTCATATCGTATTACATATTGCTTAGTCTGATGTTAAAACCTATTATCATACATAAAAATCGACTTGTACAACGTTTTGTTTTTACCGTAGTAAACACAATCTCATTTTATCATTAAGTGTAAATGTTTAGAGCAACGTTGTTAGTGATGAAAAAGGTTTCGTCGAATAATTATGCGCCGTATTTTTACCTGCAATGTTTTCTTGGGTGACCTGCCCTTGTTTTAATTGCGAATTGTATTTTGCTGCGACAGATGGTGAGTACCCTACGCTTAAAATACATTTATTTCTCACTCAAATACACAGTATTGAAGCAGGGAGCTCTGTACCGCAGCATTCCCCCCTTCCCCCACATCTTCCCGACTGCTCATTGGCCCGTCCTTTCTCCAATAATTCTCATTAGTACTTACTTATGGCTAAGTCTACCATGACAATTTGAATTAAGTACCGGGCTGAACGATACAACAGAAGACCAGACGTGTGAAACCCCTCCCTTCTAGTTCAGAGGCCGGCCCTCTGCTATCTGACCAATCCCGCATCTATCCGACGCGATTAGGGGAAATGGGGACAAAGCGAAGTTTTGCTGCCATTTTATTTATGGTATTAAACCTTAGTAGTCGCACCCACTGTATGGACTTCTTATCCCTTTAACCCTTAGCACACTGTTGTCGCAGAATTATATTGCTATAGAAATGAGACATGCAGTGTGGTAAGGGTTAACGAAGCCTCATAATAACCCTCTTTACGACAAATTTTTCACAATTTCACAATTCATGCACGAATACCCTGCTCAAAAACTCTTTCGTTTGTGCGGGTTCGAACTCGCGACCACTAGAGTGAAAATTCGCCTCTCAATCACCGTACCACTTACGCCGAAAAAGGTTAATGCAACTCGATTCCCCTGTTACTATATTCGGCAAAGCTATTCCACGGTCATTCTCTTTCTACCGCATCCATCAAACGTTAGACTGATGTAAATTCTGCTACACAGATAAAAATTTGACTCGCAAAATCTTTATCGATTTCTCATCATCCACCAGACGACTTTCAGTTCTGATATTTCGTTTACGGCATATCGCATTCCTCGTGCAATATATCGATTTGCAGACGACCAAGTAATGAACACTGCTACCCTCTTATAATAACACCTTTTCTCATACCGTTTTATAAAATATTGTGTTTATTGTGATTTTTGTGATTCCGTTTAATAGAATATTTACAGCTTAATTTGATGTCCTATGTGCCCTATTTATGTATTTTCTAGTGACGTTAAATATGCACGGATTACCGTATGCTCCTTACCCGAAACCAGACGTTTGATCGAACGGTACACGTTTTTCTCTTTATTTTTATGCAGTTATTCACATTGATTTTTAAAGTCGTTAAGTTCCTTATTACGTCGGTAAGTTTTTTATTACGTCGTTAATATATTCACCACGTCATTCAGTTTTCGGTTTGTTAATAAGTTTATATGTCGTTAATCTGTTAACACGTCGTTAATCTGTTTATAGGTCGTTTATCTGTTTACGTTAATCTGTTTATAGGCCGTTAATCTGTTTACGTTAATCAGTTTATAGGTCGTTAATCTGTTTACGTTAATCCGTTTATAAGTCGTTGATCTGTTTACGTTAATCTGTTTACTGCGTCGTCCAGTTTTTATATCGTCAATCTATTTATTACGTCTTTAATCTGTTTACGTTAATCTGTTTACTATGTCATTCAGTTTTTATATCGTTAAGTTGTTTATCAACTAATTCATGCCTTATTTCAAATTCTGCTGCCTTGTTCGCGCGAAAAGATGTGCATGGTAAGTGGCATAACGAAAGTAATTTATGTTTTTAATCGGTCGGATAATTGATCGGAAAGATAGATATCCTACAAAATTTATGGGGATATGACCTTGGGAAGCAAAAGATGCGAAGGTTCCTTTGGGTCCCGATACAAACCATTTTGCTTTTGACCTCAATTTTACTGCATTTATTTTCCTTTCGTATTCGTTTTAGTGATTTTATTGTACTTGATTTAAATCTTAAAATCTGTAATTCTAGGTGGATATTTGTAAAGCACATGTGATTTTTTAATTTTTTTACTTATTTCTACAGAATATATACTATATAATAATATTTTAGTTACTTACGGAGCTGGTGTCTCGAGAATAACTTGTCATCGTCGTAAAAACTTTGTTGCTATATCAAGGTGCGAATTTTAATGGCGGTCTATAAAGGTACCGTATCATTCTTATGATTAACAACGTACATCACGTGATATCCTAGTTACATTCAACAATGTTTAAATGTTTCCACAGGTACATCCACGGGTGAGTGAAGTTATCTTAATGTTAAACGATAAAATTTAATGATAATACATTGAATAGAAGGACGAAAATGTAAGGTCAGGCCCCATTTAACGCCGAAAACCGACATTACTGTGGGAATTTAAGTCTAAAATTGTGGCGTTGACATCAGACGTCGGCGTCTAGACAACGTCAGAGTCGAGCAAACATCGCCGGCGTTTTCAAATATTCCCAAAAATTACCTTCTTAGTTTTTGCAGTTGAAATTCTATTTCTTTCAAATTTTGAAGGGCGATAATTCTGTAAAAATCTGTAACGCCTGTATAAAATATTTACCTCTTCGATTTATGTTTCGTTTCAGAATTGCGACGCGGCGGTGAGCAAATTTACAATAACACAGTATTGATATCTCGCAGGCAATAGATAGATATTAAGAATGATAAATAGAAATTTTAATATTAAATTAATGGTATGGGGGGGGGGGCATTTATAATTATGGATCCAGAAATAGAAATGACGTCATTTGCATTCGCCATGTCTGTTGTGACGTCATATTATTTTGCGTCGTCTTATGTGAGAAATATTACAAAACAACCAATTCACGGATCCAGAATTTTAAGAATATGTAGTTACGTCCCTTAGAGGTGCGTACTTGATGTAATATTTTAAACAACGGGAAATCACCTTCCGTTTCATTTCCTAACTACATCCCTCTACATCAAACATACAAATCACTCTATGGAAAACCCGCGGGGAAAACCTTTAGTTTCGTACGGATTCGATCTTGCGACCTCTTGCATGAAATCTCGCACTTCTAACGACGACACTAGCGCTGACAATAAAACCTCAAAATATTTATATCCGGACTAGTCATATGATCAAAGTCGATGCAGAGAAAGTCATAATTGCGTGTATGTTTCTAAATAGTGATATTTTGGTCACATTTTTGCTCGTTTAACGATGGTTACGACAACTCGCTATTCAATGTTTAAGGTATGTGGGTTTCAGTATAAACGTGCCGGGCGGCAGGTAGGTGAAAATGCACAGCCAGTTTTCTGCACTAGTATCATCACGCATGCGCCGTTTAATGATTTTTATTTCATTTTATATACGTATTGGTGTTGGATGGATTGTATGTTGGTACATAGAAGAAGGCTGATGATTGGTTGAATAGTTCGTTCGTTCGTTCCTACGTTCGTTCGTTCGTTCTTCGTACGTTCGTACGTGCGTTCGTACGTTCGTTCGTTCGTTCGTTCGTTCATCGTACGTTCGTTCGTGCGTTCATCGTACGTTCGTTCGTGCGTTCATTCTTTCGTACATTCGTTCGTTCGATCATGCCGTTTGTAAATGTGTGATTGAATTAGCTGGTAGATGTGCGTAAAATTAACGAATAGAACGAAAAGTTAGTCGTTTTTTGTTTGCCGCCACAAATCCATTGTGCGGATTTTCTTACATTTTACGCACGTTTCATGTTCAACTGGGAGACATATTTTTGCCATCTCCATCGCTGCACTGTAATTTATTGCCTGACTTGGTTTCCGTACGGAGCACGTTTCGGCTTAAAGATATTGTATGTGCGCTAAATAGCTGTTTTATATATGTGTGAATCATAAAGAGATTATACGAGCCTCCCTGGCCCATACAAACCGTATACATTTGTTGTCATTTTGAGAATTAAATTTCGTAGTCATTGACGATGGGTTGTCTAAAATATCGTCACGGGAAAAAACTCTCGAATTACTGTCCCTCGTACTAAGTAATGTCGGTGAAAAGAGGCTTCAAAAGAATCCATTCATTCACTCACAGGAGTCGTTCATCAAATCGTGTGCCACGTTTTCATCCACGGATTTCACGATTGCTCAATAATATTTTTTTAGACTGTATATTATCATGGGAGATAACCACGTTAACAATATTAAGCGTTACTACGGGCTTGAAAAACTTTTTCGTCGAATTCTTAAGAAATTGTCCCACTGAAAGACATTTTTATTAGATTGTCAAGTCGCGAGAATCGCGAATAGCAACCTAGTAGTTTACTTTGGCGTTTTGTATCATTTGACTTATACTAGCGTTTTCATTGGTCAAAATTGTACCGCGGCGATCGATTAAAATGGAAAAGAACAGTGTCTATCTTGTCAATTTGATGGAATCGAGACCGCATCGGCTAAGAGAATCGATGCTTCGATATATTAAATCAATATGGCGTATTAGAACGCACCTTGGTGGATACAAGTGACTTTACATATACAGTACACTTAAAACGTGGAATGGTGAAGGTCGCGCTGGGGCTGGATGGCAAAATGAAAAAGCAAGAGCTGGAATATGAACGAAAGACTTCAACATTCACCAGACGGAATCCTCGCGGCATCTTCGTGAAGGCGAAAGAGACGATGCGGTTGGGGAAAATTCGCGAGCCATAAATATATTTCGATAAAGTCTTCTAAGATGGATTACGGTCTGAGCTATGTCACTCATGTCTATCAATTGAAGAATGGATGCATTCTTTTAGCCATGACGTGTATTGTTGGACTATTACAACTGGTAATTTTTACGGGCGAGGAGCGAAATCAGCACGGCGGAGGGAGTTTGGTTACATAAGGATCTCTTCCCTCTCACGGCCGTGCTTCAGATGCTCTTTGGATGCTATCTATTTATTTATTTTATTTTTTTTATAGGCTGACTACCGAAGTAATCGTTGTGTAGGCCAATTTCATTTATGGCCCTTTACAAAGCTAGCCTATGTGATTAACACGACAATTTCATTAGCCTCACTTATAAGGGGGTGG
Organism: Epimenia babai; assembly: GCA_011762755.2. Taxonomy (NCBI): domain Eukaryota; kingdom Metazoa; phylum Mollusca; class Solenogastres; order Cavibelonia; family Epimeniidae; genus Epimenia; species Epimenia babai. The sequence goes on along the minus strand of WURV02161110.1, from coordinate 12,962 downwards.
GGGAAACACCTAATGTGAAAAACCCACCGAGTCTGGGCAGACAATTGACTATTTTCCATCCACGCCACCGGTTCTAGATGTCTACATACGAGCTACATATGTCGCACACTCCGCTAAGTCTATGAGAGGTCAATGGTTATTTACAATGAGACGACGACGTAGCGGGGAGGTAAGCTACATAAAGATCATATGTAGAGCATCTGAAGCACAGCAAACATCAAAGATAAAAAGCCCTAACAGAACCACACTGCAAGAGCTACCCAGACCCCTCCCATTGGCAAATGCTATTTATAGCGCTCACCTATTCTCTACCTTGCCATCTTACTGTAAAAACTCACCAGCTATCGCAGGCGTGCGACGTGCGCAGTGTGCGACGTACGTAGGCTGCCTCTGAACTAATGGCGGAAATGGACGGTCAACCGTCTGTCCTGACTCGGTGGGTTTTTATTTATGGCGATTTCCCACACTCATAACTGCCAGTAATCAGTTCGTGGTGTTGACCACGGGCTAGATTTTACATATTGTTACATTCATACACCCATCGTTAGTCGATTTTGGGTACGGTTTTTTTTTAAAGAATTCACCGAAATTTCAGAATGACCAGCCGAGCCGGAGAGCGAGCGATGACATTGGGACGTTAGACGATCTTCGCAGACGGCGGGAAGTTTCCATCGATCACGCCAATATCAAAAAGACGTTTCCGTCACGTGATCGTTGGAGCAAATTTTGGTCGCGCAGACTCGGCGACCTTAATCGGGAACTGTTCAAGATATTGATGGAACATAACTCGCAACGATATCCAGCTGGATATATATAAAACACTTTATTTCATAAAAATCACCCTTCTTTTCTTATATTGGTTGAATTATTCTTTTATTTTTTAAAGTCACATGCAACATTCAGTATTTTAGAAAGTGAAGAAAAAATACAAAATTTCCATGCCACTGTATGGAACCATATTCACCCCGATTATAATGACGTCATCACAACGTGCTTTTCGCCAAAATCTATTAATATTAATTTTTATTACGCATGTTATGATGACGTCATTAATACATAATGACGCCCTTAATTAGTGTAAGTGATTGAAAAAAATTGATCAACATTAGCGACCAAAAGCCATATCAAAATATTTGATCTAAATTCATTACTAATAGAACGGCAATTGTGTATAAGACTTAGTTGGTACCATTTGACGCCCTGAACCAGTTTAAATGGCGATTTTTGAGTCGATTGTGGTTTTTACACCCTCTCTGTCTCTGGTTATCTTACATTATCGTTTTAACGTTCTATTCTACGGTAAAGAGCAATATAACTCGACATACGAAAATTTATCAATACCAAAACCGTCTGATTGACGTCTATAATAGCACAAGTGGTGCTTTATCGTACATTTAATGGCAGTAATTACACTCCATAACTGCGGGCTCTATATGTAATTTGAAATTCTGAATTATATATATTGAAATATTTTAGCGTGTCATATTCTATTTACAGTAATGATCAATGAAATCATACTAGGAATAAAATTAAACCTGTCTTTTTGATCTTTGTAGGGCTATATGGAAGCACGGGATTAATTTACAGGGTGTCAAATCGTTTATAGTATTTTGGTCAGAGGTGTTATTCCTGTTACAAAATACCCCTGCGCTGAGATGCTACAGATATCATAGTTATATAGTTATCGATTTAATCAAATAAAAAGAGAAGAATAGGTGAGAGCGAAGAGAGCGAAGAGAGAGAGAGAGAGAGAGAGCGAAGAGAGAGAGAGAGAGAGAGAGAAAGACAGACAGAGGGAGAAAGACGGAGAGAGAAAAATATATGTAGACTACGTTGTTCCGAATCTTGAAAAGAAAATACCAAAAATATTCAGCTCGGTGAAAACCGAAGCCACAACGATCTTTGGTCTGATCTGTTGCTGTAATCAAGCGGATTCGGAAGACGAGACGAATTGTAAATGACTTACGCGATGAAAGCGAAAGAAGAACCTTCTCGCCGATGTCTGATCGTTTTGTGCATTTTGATGGAGATTCAACGAAAAAATGGTGAACTATTAAGTATTATATTATAAGAATAGCTATATTAATTAGCATTTCCGTGGTGTCTTTTATCGTGAGACTTCCTGCATTATAGAAAGACGGACATGCACATCGCTGTGTGACACCGCACAACCACCCTAAGTTTACTCGTCCGCGAAAGCTGGTGTTAACCCTAACGGGTGTTGGCATACAAGGTGTTATGTTTACATTACGTATTTATTCGTTAGTTTGACATAGGCGGATTGCCCAGGTGACTGATACGTAGGATATCCTTGCCCTTTACAATGCTGGAGTCTGTAGTTAACATGACGAATGGATTAGGCTCACTAATAAGGTGTTGACAACGGAGTTAAAAGCCCACCGAGTCTGGGCAGGCAGGTGACCGTTGTCCATTCACGCCACCGGTTCCAAATCAAGCTCCCAAGACATCCGACATATGCCGCACACTCCGCTAAATCTGTGATAGATAATGGCTATTTATAATGGGATGATTACAAAGCGGGAGGTAAGCGACAGAGACCATCCATAGATGGAGATCTGAAGCAATCGTGCCAGAAGGAAAAAGCCCTAAACAGAACCACACTGCAAGGTCTACCCAGACCCCATGGGCACAGGAGTTTAAGGCGTTTTCTGTGATAGTTGTTGAGTATTTACGATTAGATCACGACATTTTAGCGCCATCGAGACCATGCAGAGGACATCCGAAGAGCAGACACATCGATGTAAAAGCCCTTACGTAACGCTGCAAGGCCCTCCCAGACCCCCAATCGTAGTAAGGAGGAACACTGACTTTCTTGTGGACCCAGTCATTAGCTCACTCACTCGCTCGCTCCGCCCCCACTCCTTACTACCGCCTAACTCCTTCTTACTCACCCTCCACCCGTCCCCTCCCGCCACCACCCGTCTCTCTCTCCAGCTCTCCTCCTTCGTTTCTTCCTCGTCTGAACAGTCAACAAATAAGGTGTATCTATCACCATGACGGACGAACCTTTACGTTGACTAATCTGTCCGTTACAAACTGCCTTCTATCGACTAACGATAGACTTGTTTTTGCAACACTGGATCTGCGCAATTGAGTCGTTATATCCAATTTAGCTAACGTGGAGGACCTAAACGTATCCATCAATTTTCACCTACACTAAACGCGTCTAAAGAAAAATGTTATATCGCTTGGCAAGGCGAATTTACGTCAAAATCACCTGTGTGAGTCGATCGGGGGCCGCTAAAACGTCCATTTTTATCTAGGAGACTCGATCAAATGTCTGCTATTGATGTAACATAATTTGTTTCTGCCACTTTATCGTGATAAACTTCAATAAACGTATAAATATAGGTGCGATATCACAGAACGAAACAATTTTATTCCCGTACAAATTAGTATCGACGTTACATTTACAGGTAATATTTTAAAACTCTCGCATCAATCGCATATACTAAACTATCAATAACAATTACAGATTGCCGCTAAAAACGATAATTTTAGAGTAAATTAGTGTCATCTGACGCAAGCGAATAAACGCAGGTCGATTTAGACCCATTAAAACAGTAGCACGAGATGCTTAGCAATTGGGTAGTGTCGAGGAAAACCCCCGTAAAAGATCGGTACACCGGTGTACCGCCACGGTTCTGCAGTTCCACGATAATATCGTTATATTACTGATTGAACGATTGGTGTAGGTACGATAGAAATATACAGATAATCTGGCGTTTATTTGGGTTCGAACCTACGACCTCCAACTAACCCGTCTAGTGCTCTACCAACGGAGCCTTTCCCCAAACACTAAGTGGCTGGCTAGTGCCGTGCAGACGTGAGAGGAACTGGATTAACCGACCGACCCATTGGATCATCCACTCACCACTAACTAACCGGTATCCAATATCTTCCTCGTTAGTAACAACGTAAAAGAGTCATATTTTACACGAACTATTACGGGAATTGTTTGAAAAATCATTTCCTTTTAAGGAAATCATTGATATATTCACACCAGACGCAAACAATCGGTTAACAACGAACTGCCGCGAGCACATGGACCTTAATCCAAAGTCGATACACTGTTATAATTATTAAAATAAATAACTTCGTTACGTAGACTTACGTAAATCATGAATGCGGCCCGGGAACCGTGCCACCGTTCGATATCGTAAATCTCATTTCTAGTCGTCGACTTATTAATTTATAGCGGATTCGGGTACATTTGGTAATAGCAGTAATCTCGCGCGATCGAACGACCGTCTTTACTACATTACGGCCGACAAGCCGCTTTTCGTATCGACAGTTGTTTACTGTTTCCGTTCGCATTTATAAAACTTTGTAATTTCTATATGGCTATTTCTAATGACTATAGGCATACATAAATATTTTCATTTGTGTAAATCACCTGTTGAACTTGAATACGAAAATACAAAGGTAACACCTTGTTGACTAACTATATAAGGATTAGCACAAGCTTTCGTATATCAAGTATACTTCATCAGGTGTAATGTTAAAGTTGAGGTGTTAACGACGAAAACTGACCCATTGTGTTTTTCCTTTACTTAAGGACAGAGTATGTGTTATTAACCTAATCGCACTACCGCCTTCTCTGGGTAATATTACATATTATGTAATAAACTTATGAAAATTACACCAAATAATGTAAAATGGTGTCGTATACATAGTTATCTTATTTCGTATTAAGGTTAGGGTGAGTTGTAGCGGGCGTGCGCCCAAAATCGCGCGTGCTTATAGATTACGAAGCGATGGTTTAGTTGTTGTCTTGGTTCATTAGCAAGATCCGCTAAGTTATTACTTCTCGGTTCGGGGTTTGAGTAATTTGCTGCGAGCTGAATCTTGCGTGTTTTAGGTCATAGAGAAGTGGTTCAGGGAATGTCTTGTTGAATTTACCGACTATATCTTGACCCCATTCACATTTCCTGACGATCTGAGCCAATACGCTTAGTGCGTGTGACGTTTACAGCCATTAATAGAGTAACACTAAAACTTCGCCTTCTCTCCCTTTTATACAACCGTGATGACGATTTCACTCGACGATCTGTATATTAGAAACGACACCAGATCTCTCTTCATGTAACTTACAATCAATTATACAACTCATGAAACAAAATGAAAAAAAATACCGTAACAAGATCGTTTTTCACCATTTTTAAAATCCTTGTTACGAACGTTCGTTTATAGTAAATCCTCTTGCATACCTTGACGGAACCTGGTCCCAGAGACGAAGGACTCTTTCAATAGCTTAAGCAATTAAATAGCTAGTTCGACATCCACTATCAATAGTATTATAGGGCTTGAGAAACTTTTTTGTCGAAATCAATACTAGGTCAAAAGTTAGGAATATTGCTTTTTCTGACCAAGTTTAAATTTTCTTCATTTTTGGGTACGGTTTTGTTCCTAAATGGGTTGTTTTTACGATGCAAATCACTACCAAAGAATTTACAACACCCGATTCGACAGGATGTTAAGGTAAAATTATCTCCCATTACCAGTTGACGATATGCGCCATTTTGATCGTGACGTCATCATTATGACCGTTCTGTGTCACAGACCCACACAGGTATACACACTTTTGATAATTTATTTTTTATTTTTTTATTTTTATTAACACCATAAATTATTCGCACATAATTGAAGTAATATTTAATTCTCACTTTTATTCATTTCAATACAGAAATGGTTTAACCAATCATTTTAGCAATAAAAATAGCAAGAACGCACGTAGTGGTGACGTCACAATAAGTATATCGTCACCCGTTAAATGGCCAAGGGAGGCAATTTTTAGGCATATCATGATAATATTTGGAGAGAAATGCACAGGAAAAAACCTATGGGCTAGAGGTTTTTTTCTGTGCATTTCTCTCCAGCCATTTATAGAACCACATTGGCTATCCTAATTACCATCATGATAATATTGTGAATGTTGTATAAATTGTAACAACCCTATTTCTAAAATTCACAAAATCGTAATTAACGACTGGGTAGATGAAAACCAATTTCGATCGTATTGTTGAAGTAGGTACATAATAATTTAGCGTGCCATTTTGCCACAACGCAAAAACTTTTTACGCAATAATGTAATGTCATTGGAAGTAGCGTATTGACATTCACACAAAATAATGACGTCATCGAAGCGCTTCGTGCAAAACCGAAACAATCTCGAAGCGACCAAACGCGACAAGGTCATCGCGACTTACGACAAATTACGGATTAAAGGAATGTTTCATATCGACAAGGAACGGCTGGATTTACGTGACTTAATTAAACAACTCCACCATTGTGAATCGGATTACTCGCCCCTTGCGGTCAAGTAAGTAGATCCGTCGTCATGGTAACTATTAATCATACTGGAATAATTGTTTGTAGTACTCCATATCGCTCGACATACAGAGGCTTTCATAATTACCTATCTAAATATTGGGGTATGATTTTGTATCTAAGGATGGACGCAAATATTTGAATATTACTATTAACTGAATCGTAACTCTAAATCCACGTCGTCCCTGGGCGATGGTTAGCGGAAGTAGGGAGTTAAATTAACTTATGATAATGGAATAGGTATAGTAGAATTAGTAACAGTTGAGTTAGTTATAATGGATAAGGTATAGTAGAATCAGTAACTGTTGAGTTAGTTATAATGGATAAGGTATAGTAGAATCAGTAACTGTTGAGTTAGTTATAATGGGATAAGGTATAGTAGAATCAGTAACTGTTGAGTTAGTTATAATGGATAAGGTATAGTAGAATCAGGAACTGTTGAGTTAGTTATAATGGGATTAGGTATAGTAGAATCAGTAACTGTTGAGTTAGTTATAATGGGATTAGGTATAGTAAAATCAGTTACTGTTGAGTTAGTCATAATGGGATTAGGTATAGCAGGTTTGGGTATAACAGTATTAATCGGCAGATTATTTTTCTAGTCGCTTAATTCGACATAACTCTCTGGTCATGAATTGATTTTATGTTAGGTACCTCGGCAAGGACGCGTTGGCGGGCGATCGCACGATTAGAAGACGTTTTACTGCCCCACCCTGCTTGCAGAAATCCGACGGGCCGGGCGAAACGCTTCCACCGCCGCGCAGGTGCGCTACTGGACAAACCGCGATGTTTCTCGCTCGGTCTGCGCCTGTAAAATTATCGGGCGATTTCACCTCGTTTTATTTGAGCAGACAAAAATCGCACGGTAATGATTTGGTCATCCATAAGAGTTTACTCTCCGTGAGACGATCGTTCGTAGGGCGTAACGTCGAGGATAACGACGTCGATGATAAACGTCACAAAGTGGTATCAAAAACCAGTAAAAAATTGGAGTTCGTTACGGATGACGCGATCGACCACCGAAACGATAGTGGACGCGGTGAAAATAGAGACTGTAGCGGTGCCATGACTGTGCCATTGGGGAAAAAACACACTATCAACCCAAAGGGAACGAACTCAGCATCGAATCTTTTGACGTCCGCATTAAAAATAAGAATGCAGAGGTCGCTACCGCTGCCCCTTAGAATAGACAACTTTTTCTTCAAAATAAAACCTCTGCTACGAAAAAATGATGAAATACACGAAGATTGCGACGGTTATGATTTGCCTCCGTGCACCGTTCATTGACAGAAAAAGGACTTTTTAAGATCGACTAATCGGCTGCTTACATTGGACGATAAATGGTAACAGAAAGACAAGCAGGGGTAAACCCATAATCCATACACACACTTAACGCACACAAACATACGGTCAGAGACACAAGGACACAAACACGCGCATACACGCGCGCGCGCTCACACCAACACACAAGACAGTTCCACACACGTATATCTCTTACCGCCCTCAACAATATTGCGCTCGTACATTCTATCAATTTCGCACTTTTTAGTTTATATCCTTATACTCTTCTCTATATATTCGAAATCATTTAAAATACCTTCCATGAAAACCACGTGATTGTAAATCCATACCCCCTGCCCAAATGAAAACCCCCACCTTATTACGTTACCATCATATTATAGTTAAATTGCGTATTTAATATAGATATTATGCCTTCGATACAGAACCAATAAACCAACCTTATATAATAATAAATGAAATTGTCTCCGTGCTTTTTTATAGATGGCTTTAATCTCAATCGTACTCGGAATTATTTTCCACTCATTCTAGACTTACGTGATATTCGCTTCAGTAACCCGCTTCAATACATCTTCCCGCGTACCATATTCCACGGGCGACAATCTCGCTGACCTCGCGTACAACGGTATCGCAGAGAGGACGAAATTAATTCCCTTTACCGTATATACCGCCCTTCAAGTTGATTGGTCGTATTAGTCGAGCTGAATGTTGAAGCCCCAAAAATCCGAATATGTCCTAGATTCAATCCACGGATATCTCGTACGGAAAATCGTGGCTCTTCTATGCCCCACCGCCCTCACCAAATATTTTATATAGTATTTTAAAGATTACTTAATAATTTTGGGGAGTTTTTTATTCACGTATAAACCCAATGTCAGTGTGCTATATACAATGATGATTGAAATTTTAAATGTGTAAAGTAATGGATGTAGCCATTTAATTGGATGTATCCGTTAATATATAACACCTTCGCCTCTGGCGGTAAAGCGGTAAAGATGTTCTGTACATTTTTCTCTCGTTATTCGAACAACCACAATGACTTTTCCCATCAGAACCAATTTACGATCTTGAAATAACATGGCCGATTTAGCGTGATCGTAAAATAATACGCCCGGTACCTCTCGTTAAACGTTTGACCGTCGCGTGATTGTACTGCCATTTTCTCGCCGCATAAAACAAACATCGCCACTAATGTTTTTCGTATATGGCTATGTATGTAGGCTTTTCATGTACTTTTTGTGCGTTTCATTCATATTGATTGTCGTATTTGTCGTATTTTTAAGGAGAATTTCACAACTCGGACAAATATGACATTTATATATCACACTCGTGTATTTTTGTATATAGCCAAGTATTTTTTTATCTTTTTATGTACATTTTGTGTGTTTTAATATTTATATATTGTTGTATGTATATAGATGATTGTGTTGGGACTTGTGGGCGATAGCCCGAGTCTTTACTTTCAATAAAATAAAATAAAAAATTTAAAAAATTAAATTAAAAGTTAAACTACGGCGGAGTGGCGAAATGTGGCGACCTACATTATCGCGAACACCGCCCAAGATGACTCCGCCGAAAAGATGACTCCGCCGAAGTTTCTTGATCTCCCTACCGTAGCGCAATAACAGATATATTTTTTATAGTACTGTGGTGTCAGAAGCTGAAACAGCTTTATATTTTGATGTTGGTATTTATCGCTTCAAAACGTTATTGTGCTAGCGATTTAACCCATTATATTTTGATGGACAATACTTCTGGCTTGTTAACAATTTTAATTTTCCTTTGAAGAACGGTATCGACAAGCACCAGAGCGTTTGTTCCACCGGCAGGGTGTGGAAGCAGTACGTACAACCCAGAGGTGCAGGGATGTTGCGGACGCTTCTCGCAAGTTTTCTCCAAATGTTCTCACTTGGCGGTTACTCCTCAGTCAATAAAAAAAAACACACGGATGCCGCTGAAATTGTGAGTTGTGATTCACCAACTTCTCATGAAGTAAATTAATATGAAGTGTGGAGTTTCTATATCGCACTTTAAAGCCGCTCGCGCGGCTTGTGAAATGACGGTTTAAAACGTTTCGTTGGTGAAAGCGGCTCTATAACAGGCGCCAGCTAGCCCCGCACGAATTTACTTTTCCAGTGTATTTTAATTTGTGCGGCCAAAAACACATTCTAGTTGTACCGAATAATGGCTAAGCCCACCAGAGCACGAGCAAACGGGATGAAGATCCTTGCACAAGGATCTAATGGGAAAACACAATTGGTATTCGAAACCTCTACCTTCTGCTTCGTAAGACAGCGCTCTGTCAACTGAGCTATTGAAAACGTCAATTACAAACTACTTTCCATCAGCACAAAAAAACAGGAAGATTTTATCATAGGTGTTTGCGTTGTATATTTTTGGTACCGCTATGGATAAGCTTTCGTTATCGTTTCGTTGGTGTATTTGTATATGGTGTATTTTTCGTATTTCAAATTCGTTTCTAAGTTTGAATTTGCGTAAGTGCCTCTTTGTGACTTGAACAATCCTACATTTTTTTTAGAAAAGTCGGCTGTTCATTTCATTTCAAACTTGCATCAGCCATGCGCGACAGTCAAACTATCGACTCACAAGAGTCGTAAAAGGCTTCCGGTTTACTGCAAAGAAATTCGACGCTACTGTTTTTTTTTTACGCAGAGAACTTTATTCAATGAATAAATGCATGGCCGTTTTCACGAATGCTTTAATTTTTGTGGTTATAAAAGTGTTGGCATTCTCTACCCAACTTTGAAGAAAAATCAGTAGATACATGGATCCGGCGCACTCATGGCAAGTTCAACGCAAACAGAAACTCTGATGCCAAACTTAAGTTTTCAGTGTTTTTTTATAAAGAAAAACAGTTACGCAAATTTTGACCATGTGTGCAAAAAAACATCGCAGGCCTGTATAAATATTTTTAATCGGGTGTCTACTCTGGGAATTGGACGATGTTCAATCAGTTTTATTAACTGGAACCACTTATGTTCGTCATGAGAAGACCACGTAGTAAAGTTGTTTTCTCTTTTGACCACTTTAACAATAATAATTGGAGAGGTAGTCTTCTTAGTCTCTTGTTGCGTAACTCGTTAGAATCGATAGATATAGGTTTTAACCTTGGAATTAAGGTCATATCCTTTTAGATAAAGAGACCATTTTGTTATTCGAAAGTTTTTTTAAAGTACAAGTATAACTCGATTGGAGAGAAATGCACAGAAAAATCACACCTTTGATGGATTTCGAACCCACGACTCCAGATATCCGGTCTTTTACTCTACCTTTATAACATCATGTGGGAGTTAGTCTCGTGATTAATCCAGTCATATCAAATCAACTGTTGATAATGGTGTGTTGTGTTGTGTTATGTTATATGATAATGGGGAAATCACTTCCACGCCAGGGGATACTAATTCGAGGTATCCTTTATGCGTTATATTAATATGGAATCGTTTGAAAAATATGGTTTTTGAACACCGTCGTGACAGGTATTAGGCTGTGAGCGACTGTATGACTTTCAGTAATATTTGGGTGATGAAAAATTAATTACAATTAATTATCGAAGTTTTCGTAATCGCCTCGTGTTTTCCGTAGAATATAGACATCATCATATCTCATACTGGTAGATTCGATATGTTACACGTATGTACGGATACAAATTCCAAAATACCGTCGTAACACGCGCTAAACCGTTTCAGAAAATGAACTGATCGGGCGGTGAGGCATCTACACGAACAACCTACAGCAGCATCAGGGAGAGATTCGATTGTTAAAGTCACTAAAATGTTGAATTCATCAAAGAAATGTTTAAGTAAATAAAATCAATATATTGGAAACTAAAAAAATATATTTCCTTATTTTTTGATACTATCGGAAATAACGTAGCTTTGATAACAACAGCCAATGTGGCTTTCTGAGTAACTGAAGAGATATACGTGGAAAAATATCTTTAACTCTGTTGGGATTCGAACCCACGCCTTCGAGGTCACCGGGCTGCTGGTCTATTTGCGTTTTCCAATATTCAAGAGCCATACACGGATATCTGCAGCGAGCTATTTAGCGGCGTTTTTTATATCACGTTAAGTTAATGGGGTAGGAATGTGGCTCTCAAATTAACTTGGGAGGTATGAACAGGAAAAAAGGTAAAATCTTCGGAGGAACTAGGCGATGGTCCGATGTTGTCTAAGAAATAATCATTAATATTTCACTTCAGCTTTACGGAACAGTAATGCGGTAGCTCTATCGAGGCTTCATCAATCTATACATATACGGATACCCGGTAATCGTAGGTATATAGATGTACGATGCGGTATTGATTTTTGCGAGATATAATTTATGTTTATGAATACTACATTCTGAATGGGACCTGGACCCTCAAGCGGGAGATGACGCGAAGTAAGGGCGCATAACTCTAACGCTACCCTAGAAAGGGGAAGCTATTGATGATATCACATCACGCTACCGTTTTAATGTGATGTGGAAGTGACGAGGGAGAGATAAAGAAATAACTTCACAAAATAGAGACGGCCGATATAAAGACGACAATGACGCGACAAAAAAGAGCAATGATGACGACAATGTAGTCATCGACGTTAACACCTCAACACCTACATTTATTGACATACATACATACGTAAACAGCAACATACGGAACAAAAGTGGACAGAAATTATAGCCTATCAAAACAATACTTAAAATCATTAATAGACTTGTTGGAATCAGTAGGTTTTCGGGAATTATGATTTTTTTCAGAGGGCACGATGCCAGTTTTACGATGCGAAAGCGTACAGTATACATGCGATGCAAATTCATAGTGAAATGTTCAAAATTATTGAATTTGATCAAATGTCCCATGGCTCTACTATCAAACCAACATCTTGTCTCCTAAAGTTATACTCAATATATTAATATATCTTATGTGTGTTACGTAAGATTCAAAACTATGTCATTCTATTTTGGAGAATAAATGAATAATGTGCAGGGTGATGTACAATAAGTTATACATCGAGCACCTCCCTTTCTCCCGTACATACCAATACCTATCGTGTAAAATTGAGTGTCGTCGTCGTCGTCGTCGTCATTTCTATCATTATTATTATTATTATCATTATTATTATCATTATTATTATCATTATTATTACCATTATTATCATTATTATCATTATCGTTATTATCGTCATTATCGTCATTATCGTCATTATCGTCATTATCGTCATTATCGTCATTATCGTCATCATCGTCATCATCGTCATCATCGTCATCATCGTCATCATCGTCATCATCGTCATCATCGTCATCATCGT
>WURV02161099.1:0-15632 GCA_011762755.2 Epimenia babai | reverse complement strand
AGGAATTTGAAGTGACCGTTACGACAGGTGCCCGCTTAATACAGGTGGCCGTTCGGGCAGGTTTGACTGTATATCATCAACACAGTCAACATTCAGCTCAGTCGGGGGAGCACCAGACCGGTTACCTGGAGATAGTGGGTTCGAGTCCCATCAGATGCATAGCTTTTCTGTGCATTTCTCTCCAGTTCTTAAGCGAACCACAATGGCTACCCCAATTAACATTACACTAATATAGAAAACCAGTCAAAAATCAGCCAATCGATTTATAGTCCATCATGCTTCTACAGATACCTGTGTATATCGCAGGCATGATATACGGACTTTAAATGTCGGCATGTTCTCAAAAACTGTGTGAAATACCTAAATGCACAGGAGAAAGTTTGCTCCCATAGCTCAGTTCGTAGAGCACCAGACCGGATATCTGGAGGTCGTGGGTTCGAATCCCATCAGAGATATACGGTTTTCCATGTATTCCTCCCCAAATTTCAGTGAATCGATGAAATGATTGGGCAGCAGAGATCAGCTTATTATCGGCTATGGATTAAAGGACTCTCCATCAAATGAAAGGGAGAGAACTCAGCAGTTACTATGAATTGTAACTATGGATAGGAATATTTTGATTCCCTTAATATATTATTACTACTATCATTATTATTATATTGCTTAAATAATTTCATTAATTCAGTATGATATTGGGATTCTAATTTTTGTCACTTAAATATTTGTAATGTGCAATATGCAAGACCTTTGTGAAAGACTTAAAACGTGAAATACTATTTTCTTCATGCCATTAGACATTTATTGCACTTTGCAGATATGCTTCAGCATTTATATGCGTATTGAAAACTCCTGAAACAATCCTTTTTGTTTGCTATTCTTCAAAAGTATCGTTGCATAATCCTTGACTCGGAGTATGAAGACTTGGGTAAATACTTTGATTATTCAAAATGTCTTTGGTTCTATGTATCCTCCTATCAAATTTATGTGACTCTAGTAATTTCACAATCTTCATTCAGCACAGTGGTGCAGTTTGGAATGAATAAGTTGTTAATGAAATCAGATAAGCATGAGCATTAGTTTTGATTTGTTAGAAAGCAGTGATTAGTCATTTGAAGGTGTGAATATATGCCTAAAATGACCCTTGATTGTGTCTGGAGCATTTACTATGTTAATAGATTTAATAGATTTCTTGCGTGTTGTTGTTATTCTACGTAGTTAAAGCCAGCAACAGCGGATCTTTATATTATGGAGCAATTATTCCCCGAGCGATACCATCCACGTCTCTTAATACAATGATGGGATCACACCACATCTCTTAGAGAAACAATGATGGGGAACTGAGTACTGAGCTATGCCAATTGTTTCTAGTGTATCATACCACATTTGGTAGAGGATCAGTGTTGGGAGACTCTCTACTAGGCAATACCAATTATTTCTGGTGTATCATACCATTTTGCTTAACTATCTAACATTTATGATGACTACAATATGTCATGAAAACCATTTGATCACCACGATTCATCTATAGGTCTCTCCTCTCCCCTGGCCGCTGTAATAAGCTAATTCACCAATCCTCCGCATACACCTCGATTAATTAACCCTTCTCTAGTATCATTCCCTCCTCGCTTCCGCCGTCCGACACCCTCAACTGGCTTACTTGTGGATGCATATTTACTCACCCTCAACCAAGCTTTCACTAGAGGACCTTGAACCTCACTCAAGAAACCGAACTCATCTGGGCAAACAGAATCTCCAATAGCACGGGGGCCGTATGTGGCTGAGTGTTAAACCACAGACAGGAATTATCTTTCTAAGGATAACAGGTGAACAACTTTGCTACAGGCCGCTATTTCTTTGCTCCTCAGGATTTTAGAGTGACCACTGAAACCACCCTTTGTCTGGAATACCACTCCGAAACATTTGAACGCAGATACAAAAGTTACATTATCACCATTGTGCACTAATATATCGTCATTTCTAATTCTTCAGCCATTTCTAAACTTTACCACCTGTTTTATCCAAATTTACTTTTAATTCATTACAAAAACAATATTGATGGAGCCTGTAAAGTGAAGCCTGAACAGACTCACGATGATTACTATATACTGCTATATCGTCGGTATATAGCCTACTAAGATCTGAACATTATCGTTATTAAATAATCGTGGAAGGTCAGACGTAAATAAAGCTATAAATATGTGTTGAGAAAGACTGGTCCTGTGGAATACCCGTGGTCTGGGGGATCTTTTCACTTAAGGATGGGCCGCAAATTATCTGTATGATATCTTGGTTTATCAATGGCCACAGGGAGTTCAGAAATTAGCTGGGAAAGTTCGGATTATACAGGTTTTTTTAGAAAAGTAAAAATAGAACCACTATGGCTATCACTCATTAACTTACGTCTTTATACAGGAAGGTCAAGGCTGTATTATGTGTATTGTTGCCATGAAACGATTTTTTCGCGCATGCGCAGTCATTAGAATTGATTTTAACATTGCGTATCGACAAATGGATGATTTCTACCATTATAATTTAGTATTTAAATTACAGCATTTATTTGACCACTCGTGATAATAAATGAGTATTCATGAAGACAGCAATTACATTTTGACATAAAAATGTCATCGAGCGATTTAGTAGCGAGTTGGGATGTTAAACTAAATGATGGTTTGCACAAAGTGGAGTTTGAGCATGGAACAACATCCGGAAAAAGAGTTATCAGAGTTGATGGCGAGGTAAACTGTAATTGATGTAAAATGTATTTGGGCTGAGCTGATTATTTACATCATACAAAAGAAATACCACCCGTGGTATAGTATTTACATTTTATTTACATTTCAACTTGTTTTTATATATCATCTAATTTCTGATTCTGATCTGTACAGTGCATACCTCGCGCTGCGAGTATTATCGCACTTTACAAGAGAGAGAAACAGAAAGGCCAAAGAGCTTGGAGAAAAGGAAGGAATTCTAATGTCCGATGAGTGTGAGGGCAATAAAACATAGAGGGGTCCAGTCTCATGATGCGAGTTTTAGGCTCATGAGTCTGCTGGAATGTTGCAAGAGTAGTGGCATTCGTGATAGATATTGGTAGTGCATTCCAATATGAAACGACTGCAGGAAAAAATGAATTGCTATATACGTTTTTGTTGCAATTTCTCTCAGAATTGTATGGTAAAATATTAATTTAAAAAAAAATGTTTTATGAATGTTTAAAATAAAATTATATGCGTCATCGCACATAAGACATATAATCGTAAATTTGTAATGTCGTAACTTTTCATAAAGCTGCTATAGTTACTGTCCCATAACTTTTTACAGAGTTACAGTAGTATCGGGCATTATCAAAACTAAATTAAAAACTTGTATCGCATAACTAAAATTGTATAATTCCGGTCAAAATTAATTCAAATGTATACGAAGGATTGACAATTGAGTCTTTATTTAAATATACACCTAAGATATACCATTCCCTGGACACATACATAACTTGCTCTCTGCAAAATTTTTCAGAGTTTACTGTCATTGTATACCAAAATATGTACATTATATAATTATATGTATTTCACAGTGCCCCATCCATTTTTGGAATTTCACACTACAAAGCAAATGCAAACACGCTAATGTCAGTTTGTAAAATTTCTGTTCTCAATTTTTCCTTTTCAATTTGTCGTATATTTCACTGTATTTTAATATAATTCGTTATAAATCAGTATAATTCAAATTCTAAATAAAATGGCTGAGTACGTATGAGCTGTACACATGGTCACACCGAAATTTGGTGAATTAACTTGGGCGGGTGAGTTAACTTTAGCTAGTGAGCCATCAGGGTGTTACCACTTTTATTTGCTTATATTTGAACTGACTCACACGGCGACCACAATGAGTTCTAATTTTGCCGGAGTCGCAGTCTGTCGAATGATCTAGCATTCACAAATACCCACTATTAACTTGATGAATATTGCCAATATACTTTAAAATAATCACTACTAAATAAAGTAGTCTCTCTCTAAATCACTGATGCACCGTGCTGCTCATTTTAAAAGAATGAATGACTACATGTAATATAATTATTTTATATAATTAAAACAATTTATCACGTAAATTACTTAAAATGTATGCTGACGTAAAATTTGTGTTTTTATCAGACTACCGATGAGAAAGAATATCATTACTTACTTCTAGGCTACATCTAAATGTTTCGATATTATTAGGAATTGCTGCGTACCAACTGGATGTTCAAACTTGTGGGTCGGGAATACTTCAACATTGGCAAAGCGCGATGCAGTATTCTCATTGATGCTGTGAGCGGGTTCGCGTATGAATACACTCTCGAGGTTAATGGCAAGAGTCTCAAGAAATTCACAGAGAACCAAAGCAAAGTACTAAAGTCTTGGATAATGTCATTTGGAGAGACCGGAATACGTGTTACTTTAGGTGAATCGAGATATAAAGTTAGTTACGTATACGTGGAATCTGGGTAAAATCTGTGTTTTCTCCAAAGCAGCTATTATGTCGCATGACTTGCTCACTAACAATGCCCTTTACAACATCCTATTTTTTCTATCGATATTAAATAATTTCATTCACATGATAATGAAGAAGTTGATCCAGGTCAACTGAAAGAAGTTTATTGTGCTGATTTGTATGAAGTTCATACAGCTCTTGCGTAACAATTTTATTTTAGCTAATGCATAGGATGTCTATTTAACTCATCTGTAAGTACTTTAGCTCATGTGTAAGAAATTATTCAGTTCATGCATAAGAAGTTAATTTAACTCATTTGTAATAAGTTCCTTTAGCTCATTTGTAATAAGTTCCTTTAGCTCATTTGTAAGAAGTTCATTTAGCTCATTTGTAAGAAGTTCATTTAGCTCATTTGTAAGAAATTTATTCGGGTCATGTGTGAAAAATATGTTATGTTGTGTATGGCAACTATTAGATTATTACATCGTATTGTTTATCACACTGACTGTAAGTACTAGAATATAATTATCGATATGATTGCTGATGTTGATTACAGAAAAGGACACGCTGGATGTCTGGGTGAATGGTAGAGTTGTCGAGTCTGCGGTGAGTTTTTAATAAAATGCTACCCTTTGTTTTTTTAAAAGTTTTGGATTTAATCATTTTATGTATTGAAAAGTTTTTTATAACCACCATCATGACATTGTCGTCACTGTTCATTAATTTATTTCATATTTAGTAAACACTGTTGGTTTTACATTATTTCTCCCAGAAGAAACTAAAACTGATAAAAGTGAAACGGTATTCGAATAATTTGTATCATATGTTTCACAATGTTTCATAAGGATGTCCGTATCTCATGAGGGTTTCTTTTATATATCTGTGAATATTTCATATATGTTTACAGGGTGAGTTCGTTGATGATGGAACAGAGACACATTTCAAGTTTGGAGAACATTCAGCATACATTAAGACTGTCAGTTCAGGGAAACGTAGATCCGGACTGATACACACACTCTACATCGATGACATCGAGGTGCCAGAGGCGCAAGATTGATATAACGATCGATATTGGTGTAATACACTCTTCTGTGGCTACTGATGTACACACCACATCAATGGAACGAGGTGCTAGACACACAGGATTGTTGTAATGTTTGATATTTGTGTGTTTATACCTGTGTTTTACGGGGTCGTTGCGTTAGTCTATATAAATACAAATGGTAGTATTTTATCGTAACACTAGCTTTTGCATACACAAGTGTAATGCCACACACTTGGGCGATATATAGTTTTATTTAGAATAGTTGGAATAGAAAAAATGTTATTTCGAAAGCAATTGAATTTAGAGTCTAATCAACACGCAACACACAACCAACTGGCTGTCCTAGGAATTTCATTTGAACCAAACTTTATCAGTGTAGCCAATTAACATACACATTTGTATATCTTTATTTCCTCGTATAGCATATTATAAACAGTAACCACGTCCTTGTCCATGTCCAGTGGTAAGTAAATTGCGTGCTTTCTAGTGCTCTTACCTTTTTCCCTGGTACAATCAAGTTATGCTATACGCGCTGCAATGCTGCAGGTTATATTACCCCAAAGGATACATTATGAACTGTTCTACATTCTTACATTCTCCACCCCTCCCCCAGTTGTGAAATGGTATCCCATCATTTAGTTTGTCTCATCATTGGGATTGAAAAATTAAAAATTAATTAATTCATAGTAATATTTGGACAAAACAATTCAAAATAGATCCTTATCTACCTCGAACAGATTATTCATTCAGTTACACATTTTAGTCACGATACGATGATTTGTGAGGACATCACAGATGCCAAATTGTGGTTTCTAACTCAATCCAGAGCAACTAACATAGAAATAAAATTGCGAGCAACATAATATGAATAACATCCTCTGGCATCACAAAAGACAGTTGGTCAGTAGACAGCTACTCATAGAAGTATAAAAGTGGATCTGGAAGTCTTCCTGGTCGACTTGCTCTGAGTAGAATACCTATATATGAGGTGCCAGTGTTACTTAAAGAATTGGTTGATTGAGAACTACTATCTTCATGAAATTCATATTCTACTTGACTGCTATGGTTTGAAGTACTTCTTCAGTCTTTCCCTAATTGAACCTTGCAATACTGCCTGTGTCCTCTTGGCCTGTATATGTTTCATCCATGAAATATACAACAGTTTCATCACTGGAGACATCACTAATGCTAATAAACGAAAGACCTGTGAAAGACTTGTGAAAGACCCACCAATCAGTATAGTCAAAATGAGCATCCATCAATAACCCTTCCGCTGATTCCACAATATATTCCTTGACAAATATGAAGTCTTTATTACCAGTATCATTATCATATTCATTTCAGTATTGTGCAAACGAGGCGTACATTTTCATCTCAATGATTTCCTAAATATTGGTTTCGGTTACTCTTTTGACATCGTCCTCATTCCTGTCCAAGTCCACGGAACCTATAGGTAGTAAGTTTCTATGAAGAGTTCGCTTTCTACCTTGGCCATCTTCCCATTGTAAAACAATTACGGGTATATCTCAATCAGGTTGGTTAACAATGACATAGGTTTCATCTTTCCATTTCTGAGACACTTTTATGCTTCCAATCAAAAGCAACCATCTCCCCTAAGACACTGTGCCCCAATTCCACGCAAGCACCTTAAATTATTGTGTCAAACCCATTCTTTTGGTATAGTTGAGCATAGTTGAGCTTTTTTATTGATTTTGACGCTTGCTCCAGGCTGTTGCAGTCTTCGCTCAAGTCCTTCACATAAACATCAGATGCATCCGTTTCTTACGCACGACCCCAAGCTCAAGGTAATTTGGCAACCATGGCTCACGTTTAAACCTCAGAAGAAATGGTGAAATAGCGGTGGATGTGTACTTTGTAATATTGTAGATGTGCATCAACGGACCTATATGACTTTTCCAGTCACTCCTCCTAAGGGTCATATGTACCCAATTTTTGATTAAGGTCCTGTTGAATCTTTCAAACTGCCCGTTCCCCATTGGGTGATACGGAGTGGTCTGCGACTTCTCAATCCCTCAAGACGCACAGAGTTACCTGATCAGATTGCCATCTCAATTGACATCTTAGTTGTTGTATATTCGGTTAGATATTCCATAATGTACTATAAAGTGGTCAAAAATCACTTTTGCAGTTGTACGAGCCGTCATTTTCTGTTGGAATTGCTTGCGTATATCGTGCTTAGTGATCAGTAATGACAAGCACATACTCATGACATCCCTTTTGCTTTCTCTAGCGATACAGAGGAGGTCGAGTTATATTAAGTTATATCATAACTTAAGATGATTAAATCTATTGTACAATGAGACATTGACAGTGGTCAGGTTCATTTCCTGTCTGGGACGCTTCTTTCCCACATAGCGTATCCATGAGACTAGTTTATTGTCATTTTACTGAGCATCTTTGAGCTCACTGTAACTTTTGTTGTCTTTATCGCAGTCAGTTTCCACATCTTCCAGCAGATCAGCAGTAACTGCCAAGGACTCCACTTATTGCGGAGTGTGAACTTTTTCGCAAACAGCTTTCACTGACTCGATTGGAGTCGTGGTTTGCTTTTCGGAAGACACACCTGGAAGTTGAGACGACCCGTCTGCATCACTGTTTTCTATGCCTGGACGGTATTTTATTTCAAAATTATACATTGAATTTGCCTCCAGCCAGCGATGTCCAGTTGCATCAAGTTTAGTTGATGGCAAATATAGGTCAGAGGGTTGTTTGTATAGTCAGCGAACGAGATACCATAAACGTAATCAGAAAACTTTTAGGTATTAGACATTTTTAATGCAAGAAATTATTATTTAAATTCTGGGTAGGTACGCCTAGACTTGCTGAGCCCTCTGCTAGCCTCTAGGTGACTCGTTTGACATCAATTTTATACAGAATTGCTCCAAGCCCTTGTGTGCCTATATCTGCGTGTAGCTCCAATGGAGCAGTGTAATCAGGAAAACCAACGAAAGGCAGTGTGGGCATATGTCCTTTAAACTTGTTGGGAGCTTGTTGCTCTTGTTCTCCCGAAACAAATCCTTTGTTAAATAGATGATTGAATTTGCGCTTGTTTCAAGTTTGCATCACGTCAATTAGTGACCGGACAATTTAGAGAGGATCTGCACAATATTTTCTATAATAATCTGCAAAACCCAAAAAGGTTCCGTCGTCGGCATTCTTTGTGATTAGCCATAACTTGACACGATCTATTCCAGGGTCTGTTTCGATATTCTTGCGTGATGTGTCCGACAAGGCTTCACTTGCGACTGGTAAAATTTGCACTTTTTTGGCTTGATTTCAGACATTTACGCGGTCGTAATATCTGAGTCAGCGTTTTTTTACAGTCTGCCTCGAAGGTTATATCGTTTAAGACTAAGTACACAAAGCAGATTTTCCTATTTAGGTCTCCCAGGTTTCTTTCTCCTTGTTCCACAGCTCTTTAGTAAGTAGCTGGTGTGTTGGTGAGGTCGAAACCCATTTTATTATATTCCCATAAACCTAGAGGTCCTACAGTGAATACAGTTCGCTCTTTATACTCGGCAATTTCAGTCGGGTAATATTCTCTTTTTATCTTGAAAACGCTGAAAAACTTATTTCCTTAAAGTGAATCCAAAATTTCACAGATCCTCGGTAGGCTATAAGCATCTTTTTTGGTATTTTTATTCTATTGTTGGAAGTCTGTGCAAGTTCAGAAGGTATTGCCCTTTTTTCTGCAGATTACAATATTAGATGCATACGGCGATGATTCGATACGTCGAATTACACCGGAATTTGCAAGAGTGGGTTGAATCTTCTGTATCTTTGTTTGAAGGGCTTGACATGGATTTGGTCAAGGTTATGCTTCACTTTGGTGTTTGTGCGTGTTTGTCTGTACTTCTGGTATTAAGTCAAGCCAACATGTACGAGTTTCAATGTTATTTTCGACTCCTAGCCATAATTTACATTGTTCGTGGGCCGGCCATGTTTGCTTACTTCCTTGACGTCATTAACCTGCTCGAGTGTTCGGTATTTTACATACCTCAAAGTGTACAACGAAATATCAATGTCATTCTTAAAGAATGTGATAGTTTTGGCTGCAAGTTCAGGTTGTTCGCTATTTAAATCATCGGAGGCGATATTGATTAGGGAGGGGTTATCATTTGAAGTAGTTAGTTGTGATTAAATGTCTTTTGACTTAATCGTGGCAGGCTGAATCTCACAGATGACAGACCTTGGTGTAATGACCAGTGTGTGCGATGTCGCATTGGACACGGTAACGGGCAGGATATCATTGTTTTCATATTGATAAGTATGCAGGGACGATGAAATATCGAGGTCAGACAGTATTTTTAACAATTTTGTTGCCTTCAGAATTGCACACGTGGGATTGTAAGGCAATTTATTAACATATGCCTCGGGGTACACCTCGGTATTTGGCGTGACCAAAATTTTCTCCTCAGCGTTACGAAATATATATAGCCAAGGCATAATTAGACCTAGCAAGGTCTTTTTCTCGCAATAACCAGTATCTCTAGTGGAGATATACCATCGTGATTTCAGCTGCGAAACTTACAAAGTTTGTGTATTATTGAATTGCTTGCACTGTTCAATATAATGCATGAGTATGTTAGTTCCAATCAACACAGGTACATGATGATTATAATGACTATTGGATACGACTAAGAATGGCGCACTGACTTTGGTGTTTTTATTATTGGCATTGTAACGGCCAGTTCCAGGTATCCAAGATAAGGTAAAGATCCTCCCATCGCCGCATTTCACATCGGAGTCCTGAAGTTCTTGTACCTGCACGTTGCCCAAATTGTCTTTGTAAAATTTGACTTATGTTAGATACTGTTGAGACAGTATCAAGGAGGGACACGGTGTTAACATTATTAATAGATTTCAACTTCATTGCAAGTGCCAGTCCAATCTGCAGATACTCGATGTCTTGGGCGGTATTTGCGATTGGATCCTACGGTCGACCTCGTCCCATACTTCCAATGGCATTTACACGAGGTCGTGGTTGCTGGCGCGAGACACGGCTGCGGAAACGAGCGATGTGATTAGGATCACCGCATTGCCAGCAGAGTTTATCGCCACGCAAACGATATCGTTGGCTGTGTGGGTATCTCTGGACAGGCTCACGATTTACTGGAGTTAGGGTAACTATTTGCTGCACTGTCGATGGGAGCTTTGCCACACTCACTTTTAATTAGGCAATCTCCTTAGAAACAGGGTCAGCCGTGATACATTGCTGGCTTGTGCTTTTCTCGCCAGAATATGAGTGACATGTTCACCTTCTAATGTCCCTATTTTCACTCTGAGATCATCGAATATCTTCACGTTATCAGTTCTGGTAGTATGGCTTTCAACTCAGAGAGACCATGTGGAGACCATTAAAGAATTTTGCTCGGGGCATTTCATCGGTTTCAGTGGGTGTAATCGCATGTTTCTGAATAGCATGCCGAAGTATGTTCTCTAGATGACAACTCCACGCAGCAACATCTTTATCTCGGCGTTGATAAGCGCTATAGAAAGCTTCCATTATGCTCTCGTTTTTGTCGACTGTCCCACATATGCGATGCATTTTGATGATTTGTTGGTCTGTGGAAGCATTGACTCCCAGATTCATGGCAATCGTTCCAGCATCGCCTTGTAAAGATCGACGGATGGCTTGAACTTTGGTTGTTGCGTTGATATTTTCTTTCTAGCCAGTTAACGTCTTCATAGGACAGAGTCCCCTTCCTCGTATCCAGAAAATACATACATTTGGGCGGCGGCTGAGATATGACGAATTGGCGACCGTCTTGTATTGTATTGGGGTCACGTGGCATAGAGTCTGGTAATTCAGTTGGCAGTGTGTCACTTGTGCGTAGGAACGGGGATTGGTGAGCAATAATTAGCATTACAGCTTTATGTCATCGGCTATTTCAAACTCTGGTTTCGTATCTAACTCCTGAAATGTACTTAACAGTTTAATTATATCATCCTCGCTATATGATCTCGCCATTTTCAGATTAAATAGTTAACCTTCTGACAAAAGTGAATTTTTAATAGTGTCACTGTAAAAATATTTAATAGTAATCAATGTTAATATGTCCTATTTATATTTGAAATGTAGCCCACTTATAATTTATATACGTCGGTTAAAATATTTTTGCCAATAATAAGCAGTGCCGTTTATCGTGCATGCCTAATCTGCTTCTAGCATTAGCTAAGTACGTACTCCAATAATGCCCAGGATCATGGCTAAGCGATCAAAATAATACGATAGTTTTGCAATGATGTACTAATATTATCGCGAATGCGCGCCAACAAAAGATAAAACTGACGATGACGAGAATATCTAACTCTATCCCTTCTTAATTATTCCAATTTCCCAAACTCACTCAAAGTTTACGTTGCATCTATCCACAGTTTCACGTACAGACACTACCGACATTTATACACACACGCCTGATCTCACCTGATATCGTTTTGTTTGCAGTTAATAATTTTTTGAATACGTAAATGAGGTTTATAAAAGCAGAGCCGACTAGGTTTTTAGGAAAGATAAATAGGAATCATTGGCAGATTGTAGTAGAATGGCACAACGGTGAATAATCAATCAAATGTGCTGTAATAATCACCCTAATAACTGACGTGTGGCAATGGAATGTAGGAATCATATATGATTTCATGCCCCACGTTGGGCGTCACTGTGACGCCACTGTGACGCCACGCACTTTGGGCGTATTGTTTTATTTAGAAGAGACGAAATCTTATATCAAAACCAATACAATTGAATTGCAGATAGCGTCGAATCAACAAACTGAATCGTATTTAATTAATTGGAATCTCGTGAATTCGTCCGAGATTCACACTGGTTTTCATGCTTTTTTAAAGTCACACATTCGCTCACAAACACCACACACCCTACTGGCCGACCTAGGAATCTCATGGGAACAAAACTATCAGCCCAGCCATGAATGATTGGTTTGGTTGTAAATTCATTGATGGTAGTCATGGTTTCGGCGAGTTTTGTTAAATCACATCGATCGGTCGCTTTACAAATTCGTCAGTACATAGAGGAATGCAAGCGCTTGCATCTTGCCTGCTTCCACATCGCACTAGTGGATTGATTTATAGTTGCCTTTTTTTAAGTTGTTCAGCCACCTCGGGCATTATCACACTGGTGTTTATATGCTGTAAAAACATGTCAGATGGTGAGTGTAATAATCATGGTCTTGGTCATACGCTCGCATGTTAGCAGGTTCAAATAATTGATAAATTGGTGTATTAGAAATACCGGGGAAGGCGAGGCAGAGGTTCCTAAAATGAGACTGATATTGAGGATTGTTACGATAGTGAAGAGGACGAGGATCCTGGGATGTGCGGCATACTGGGTCACTATTCGGTATTGTCAAATTTTCAGCTTCAATGGGACTACCATGATATTTTTTAACTTTTGTGAAATGTTTGGATTTTTTGTGTACATGTTTCAGCAGTAATAATTTTTGGGATTCTCGAAATTGTGATAACCCATACAGCACAGCTGCGACATGCTTACAATGTGCATCAGGGCCAGCTCCCACTCCGCACTCACACTGACAGTCTTTCACAAATCCATCTATGCTCATCATTATATCTATCTCGTAGCTGGGTGATTTTGTCATTTGGGCCATGCATCTTGAGTTTACAAACCACTCATTCTGCACATTCGCTACTTTCACATTGGCAACAAATTTTTCTTTGTACATGTCAAGTGCTTTGTCTTCTAATTTTTTTTCAAAGCGATTCAAGTAGTCTGTGACAGTATCAATGGCACAGCCAGGGAAGTTTGAATCACTGTTGAGATCAGAGTAAAGTGTAGAGCAAGGGGTTTGTACGTAATATTCCGGCTCAATCACATCAGTTGTGCTTTCTGCGGTTTTCATGTAAAACTCCAGTCTGAAAAAAATGACAGGTCATTTGTAAAACCTAATATTAATGTAGAGAAATGATGAAATGCTAAGAATAACACCATATTAGACTTATTAAATAACACCATTTTATTCTTCAAGTTCAACGATCGTTTCATGTCGTGTGAAGTGAGTGATAGGCAATAACTATAAGACTTGGAAACTTGAGCATTTCAATGAAGATATTTCAGAAATACGGGATTTATCAATTTTTAAGTTAATGACGGAAACTAGATTTATGTAATAATGATAATCCTGATAATGTGTAAGTTAGGTTTTAGTTTTAACTTTGTGACGTTCGTCTATATCAAGTATTCTTGAGATGTAACTTTAAGTTAACTATCGTTGCTCGTTGGTAGCTTGTAAGAGACGAGCAGATATACGCCAACTGTTATACTACTGATACTATTAGTACTATGAACTACCTTTCTACAAGCTCCTTCTTACGGCAGGATTTCTTCGCACCAAATGCTTCCAGTCTCTTTTTATGCTCAGGCAACGTTAATGCGCCGATATTTGAATCAGCTGACTTGGCCATTTTGTTTCTAGGACCGCACTTTAAGGGGGGTAATTCAAGGGAAGTAATCAGACGAGGTACCGGGTCTCCCCATTAACATACATCCTGCCATATGAAGATAATTATATGCGGCTTGCGGTCACGCGAGTTGGAGCGAGAGCGCTAGGTATCGCTTGCCCGTGCGCCATTTCTCCTGCATAGCGACAGATCGCGTAGAGCTGCTCTGAGTTCAGCGAGTTCCTTATGCACTCGATCGAACTCCGCCGCACGAACGTCAGACACGATGTTGACTGGCGGCGGCGACGCGATGTCTAATATTTTGTCGGCCATGGACGAGAAAGCGTCGAGTGTCATGTCACGTGTACTTGCTAGAATTATGCGCACGTTCACGGGTAGGCGTTGTAGAAACATTTCCCGTAATAACGCAATGTCAGTTTGCGTTGGATCTGCGCCCAACAACTGCTGCATTTTACGCAATAATTGCGGCAGTTGCGGCCACCTAGAACCTGGTGTCAGTAGCAGCTGTAGTCTTTGTTGTTGTGATTGAACCGTTCTGTTGAGAATAGCCGATTTAAGGGCGTCGTATGGCGTATCGGCGGGCGGCGAGAATAAAAGTTCACGAATTTTCGGCGCAACACTGGGCGTGAGCGTGGACACGACGTGGTCGTATTTCGTCCGTTGGCTAGTGATGTCGCGTATAGCGAACTGTGAATCAACTTGAGCGAACCAAACTTGAGGTTCGGAGGGCCAGAAGTACTGAGGAATCTTTACCGAGACGTGAGGGAGGTCAGTCTGCTGTGCTTGAGACTGCTGTTCGGTAGAGGTAGCGGGAGCTTGAGTAGCCACAAGTGTCTCGTAGCCGTAGTTTTCAGTCGGGATCACCAATGGTGATATTAAGTCGTAGTGTGTAACGTTTTATTACCACGACACCGTGTCCTTTGTTTTTTATTTATCTCATTAATTATTACATAATCACAACAAAGCAATAAATCTAACTAAACAACGTTCGCGGTTCGTGTCTGTGACGGCGCGAAGAAAGTGTAATTGTAAACTTGCAAGTGTATGTGTGTGGAATTTATATAAGTGTGTCGACTGCGAGCTGCCATCTGTATTTATAATCCGAAAACCGGATGCACAGGCGCCGTGGTGCAATTTGCGCGGCGTTTGATGTCCCTTTAACGAAATACGGGTGGCAGACTGGCAGTATGGATGTGGTAGGTTAACCGAATATAGAGGAATGAGGAGACCTCTATCCTACACATATCTTTATTTCTCAACATAGCATATTATAAAAACTTACATCTTTCTCCGATGGCAAGTTAATTGCGGGCTTTCTGGTGCTCTTGCCTTTATCGCTGGCACAGTCAAGTTATGCTATACGCCCTGCGATGCCACGGGTAATTAAATATTACCCAATAGGATACGTCACAAGTGCATGAAGGCGGAATCAAAGTGCCTCTAGCACACTGCGTGTATATTGTGCTGAAATTAATATATTGTATCTGTTCCGTTTGTAGATCTGCCCGATTCCATTCATCCATGTAGCCGATACGAACATTTTTACGTAAGAATGAATAGTTTATTCCGAGCATTGCCATTTTGCAAAAATGGAACTTGTGTTTGTTTCATTAAGATTTGTTCCAAATTTATCACGTGATTAAAGGGAGGTAATCAAGTATAT
>WURV02161088.1:0-15635 GCA_011762755.2 Epimenia babai | reverse complement strand
AGGCCCCTGGCCGGGGTCGAGGTCCTGGCCTTCGACCGCTACCCGGCCATGGCCGAGGTCGAGGTCCGGATCCAGGACATCCTCCGGCTGGGCTGGTGGAAGCCCGGGCGCCGGCAGGGTCCCGAGGTCCTGGCCCGGGCGAGTACCGGGGTGGACGGTCGCTTCCGGCTCGAGGGCCTCGAGGCGGGACGCTACTTCCTGGATGCCCGTTCCTCGGCCTGGTACAGCCGCTCTCCGAGCTCGGTCCGGGTCGCGGCCAAGGAGGAGCGAGGTGGTGTCGAACTGCTGGCCACTCCGGGCGGGCGCGTCAGCGGACAGGTCCTCGGGCCGGACGGCGAGCCCCGTCCGGCGCCCGCGTGGTCCTTCGCCCGGACGCCAACACGATCCTCCCCCAGATCACCAATCGGTCCTTCCGTTGGTTCGAGGTGGACTCGGACGCCGAGGGCCGCTTCGACATCTCCGGCGTCCCGACCGGTTCGGGCTACGTGGTCTCGGCCATGGCCGTGGCCAGCAGTGCCGAGCTGAGGGTCGCCATCGGCGAGACGACGCGGATCGTCCTCAGGGGTGAGCAGGGGGCAACGCTGCGCGGTCGGGTCCTGCGGCCAGACGGTGAGCCGGCGGCCGGGGCCTTCGTCGGCTTCGCCTACCTGGATCTGCGCCGCATCCTGTTCTCGGTCGACGGAGCCAATCCGGTGACCTGTGACGAGGAGGGCCGCTTCGAGCTGCCGCATGTCGGCAGCGGGCAGGTGGCCGTGGCCGCGGTGGCTGATGGCTTCGCCTTCGCCGAGCCCCGCAAGCTCGTCGTCGTGGACCGTGGCGTGCACGAGATGGACCTCGAGCTCGAACAGGGCTTCGAGCTGAGCGGTCTGGTCGTCGACGGCGAGGGAAAGCCGGTGCCACGGGCGACCGTGACCTCGCGCGGCTGGGGAGCGCCACCGACCGACCGGCCGGACGTCG
Source organism: Epimenia babai (assembly GCA_011762755.2). Classification (NCBI taxonomy): domain Eukaryota; kingdom Metazoa; phylum Mollusca; class Solenogastres; order Cavibelonia; family Epimeniidae; genus Epimenia; species Epimenia babai. Next base: position 14,678 of record WURV02161088.1, on the reverse strand, counting down.
GCCTGATCACGAGGCTCCGGGCCATCGAGGCCGAGACCGACGAGGAGGGGCGCTTCGTCCTGCGAGGAGTGGAGAAGGGGCCCGCCCTGGTCCAGGCCGGCAAGCCGGGCTACCTCGATGGCTTCAAGATGCTGGAACGGGTGGACGAAGGGCAGGACCCGATCGAGCTCGTGCTCGAGATCGGGGGCTTTGTCTCCGGGATCGTCACCGACGAGGAGGGACAGCCGGTGACCCGCTTCCGAATCCAGGGCGAGGCCGTCGAGACCTTGGCGGCGCGTCGGGAGAAGGGTCGCGAGAAGGGACTCCGGAAGTCCGGCGAAGACTCCGAGGCGGGCAGGGGAGCGAGCGAGCCCGCTGCGAGCCCGGACCGCGAGCGCAGCGCGGGCCGAGGGCCGGCACGCGAGCGGGGCCGCGGTATGAGCGAGCGCATGCGTCGCCGGATGCGGGAGCGCATGCGATCCAGGGGGCCCCAGCGGATCCGGGCCTTCCTCGAGGGCAAGAGCCTCTGGGCCCGTGAGGGCGAGGAGGAGATCGCCGATGCGAAGGGACGATTCCGAGTCGGGCCGTACGAGCTCGGGACCTTGCGCTTCCGCGTCGAGGCCGACGGATACCTCGCAGCGAGTGGAAGACCGTCGAGCTGGGAGCCGACCGCAAGCCCGAGCCGCTGCGCTTCGAGCTTTCCAAGGGGCGGGTCCTCCGAGGGCGGGTCCTGGCCGGGGGGCGGCCCGTGGCCGAGGCGCAGGTCACCTGGCGCCGGGAACGCGCGAACCGGGGTGGAGGCTTCGGCTTCCGCTTCGACGGGCAGCCCGAGGACCTCGACTTCCTGGCCCTGTCCTCGGCGACCAGTCGTCGATCGGTGCTGACCGATGTGCGGGGACGCTTCGAGCTCCTCGGTGTCGACGAGGGACCACTGCGGGTCACGGCGAGGCATCCGCAGTTCGCCAAGGCGACGCTGCGCAGGGTCGAGGCCCAGGACCCTCCCGAGGAGCTGCTGCTCGAGATGGGCAGGGGCGGCACCCTCGAGGGTGAGGTGACCGGTGTCGATGGTCGCCCTTCGAGCGGCACGATGATCCTCGCCTTCTCGATCCAGAAGGGACATGTCGAGTCCGCCCGGACCGATGCCAAGGGCTGGTGCAGGATGCAGGGACTCGAACCCGGGACCTACGTCGTGCTCAAGACCCGACTGGATGCCTCGGTCGTCGAGCTCTGGGTCGGAGCCATGAACGACTTCCGCATGAAGTCCGCCTCGGTGCGCGAGGGGGAGACGACACGGGTCGACCTGGCGGATCGGACTCCGGATGGCGTGGATCTGTTCGGCACGATCCAGCACGGGGATCGACCAGCGGCCAAGGCCATGATCGGATTGATGGGGCAGGACAAGGGTGGGCCCTTCGGTCTGGGCATGCGCTCGGGCAACGCCGACGAGGAGGGGCGCTACCAGCTCTTCTCGGTGCCGCCCGGGAGGTACTTCGTGCAGCTCACGGTGTTCGAGAAGGGGAGGTCCCGGCAGGCCAACCTCCGCATCGAGGTGCCCAGGGGCCGCAAGCGGCATCGTCTCGATCTGCGCTTCCCCAGCGGCGAGATCCTGGGCCGGGTCGTCGATCGACGGGGTGCACCGATCCAGGGCGTGAGGCTGATCGCCATGTCTCCCGAGGGCGGGCGACGGACCGGGGGGCTGCTCGGCCTGATGGCACAGGCAGGGGGGACCTCGCGGGCTCGCAGCGACGCCGACGGCAACTTCAGGATCCCGCGCCTGGCCGGGGGTACTTGGACGATCCGTGCCGAGCCGAGGGGGTCGGTGGCCGATCGCTTCGGACGTGCCGAGCTGGATGGGGTCCGCTTGACCGAGGGTGGAAGCCTCGCCGGGATCCGGATCGAGCTGCCCGATGCGACCCTGCTCGAGGGGCAGGTCGTCGATGGCCAGGGAGAGCCCGTGAGGGGGGCCGTGATCCGTGTCTGGCGGGACGGCAAGTCTTCCAAACCGGTCGATGCCTCGAGCGGAGGGCAGGGGATGGCCGCCGGCCTGGACGGCAAGGGGGTGCAGGCCCTGATCTCGCAGCTGCGGCAGAGCACCAGGAGCGGCCGGGACGGTCGCTTCAAGATCCGTGGGCTGCGGTCCGAGACCTACTCGCTGGACGCGAGCAAGGAGGGGTTGGCCTCGGTGCGTCGGGACGGGATCCGCGTCCAGGGGGATCGGACGGAGCTGCGTCTGTCCCTGCTGCGTGGCGGTCACGTCTACCTCAAGGTCCTGGACCTCGAGGGTCGCCAGATCCCGATCGGCAAGGTCCGGGTCCTCGATTCCAAGGGCCGCCAGGTCGGGCAGAGCCGCGGCCTGGCCAAGCTCTTCGGCAGCCTGTTCCGTCGCAAGAAGAAGGGTGAGGCCGAGAGCGAGTGGCTCGACATGGGCGAGCTGCCGCCGGATCTCTACACACTCGAGGTCCGCAGCAAGGACGACGAGGGAGTCGAGGTGCTGCGTCGGGCCACGCGGAACCTCGGCGAGGGCGAGGAGGCCCGCTGGGAGGTCTCCTGGAAGGACCTGGTCCAGGGCAAGTAGGGGGGGGCGTCGAGAGGGCGAGCCGGGCTGGGTCAGGGGCCGACGTGGATCGGTGCTGAAGCCGGAGGTCTGGCCCCCGATGCGGCCGATGCCTGGAGCCGGCAGAACCTGCGCTACGCGTTGGTCTCCGACGCCCTGGCACCCGCCGGAGATCTTCAGTTGGCTGAGGTTCCCTGATCCGGGTCCGTACCAGCCCGATGAGGGATCCCAGAGGCGCAAGCGCACTGTCCTTCGCATCCCATCACCCCTCCATGACTTCGACGAATCGGGGGAGTCGCCTGCGTGATCGATGGCCGACGGGTCTGGAGGACCGGCGAACTGGCATCGCCCGGGGTTCTTCAACGGGCTGGTGGGAGGCGGCTATAGAGGGCTTGCAGTCAGGATATATATATTGTTTCATTTTGATATTCATTGGGCCCAAGCCCAGGCTCGAACCTTGATCCACGGAGTCGCCATGAAGTCTCTTCTCGCCCTGGCCCTCGTCTTCTTCTTCGGTGCCTCGCTCCACGGAGCCTCGATGCTCCAGTACCCCGGAGACCGGTATGAGCCTGGCTGTGCGGCGTACGTCGTCTGGGTTGCGCCCGGGGTGTTCCGGTCGGAGGGTTGTCAGGGTGCTTGCGCCTCTCAGAACCTTCCTGGCTCGTGCACCGATGCGGGCACGACCTCGGCCGTGTACGACCTGACCTGGTGCCGCTGCGAGGAAGAGGACGGGACCCACCACGCCCCGTACTGCCGGGGGATGGTCGAGACCTACAAGGAGATCGGTGGGCCAAGCATCACGATCTGGCTCTGCGCCCCGGAGGACGATTGCGGCTGGAACCACCCTCAGAAGATCTGCACCGACAACACGATGACCCAGGACAAGGGCGCCCCGCAGCGGGCCTGCTACTGCGACGACCTCCGCTTCTGATCCGCAGCCGACGACCCCGTCCGGAGCCGTCATGAGCGCAGCGCGTGCCTGGATCCTCCTCCCCGTGGCCGGGCTCGCCTGGCTCCTCTGGCAGGGACCGTCGGTCTCTGCCGAGCTGGACACCGGGATGGGGGAGGTCCCGATCGAAGAGCCCATCCTCCTCGAGGAGCGCGAGCACATCCCGGCCCCCGAGAAGGCCCTGGCGCGCAAGGCCCTCGAGGCTCCCGAGGACTTCCACGTCCTCGGACCGGACGGGGCGCCCCTCGCCGGTGCCTTGCTCCGCTTCTTCGAGGATCGGCCCCTGTTCGTTCCGACCCTGAAGCTCCCGGATCCGAGGGGGCGCGCCGATGTTCAGGGTCGCTTCCCGATGGAGCAGCTCAGGAACTGGGGAGCCGGTTGGCTTCTCATCTCCTCACCCGAGCATCTCTCGCGGCGGCTGCGCCTCGGGCCCGAGATGGCTCGGGCCGTGCATCTGGAGGAAGGGGCCCGATTGGATCTGCAGGTCCTTGAGCGGGGGACCTTGCGCCCACTCGCCGACCTGCCGATCGGACTGAGAGCACAGGATCTCTACTTCGACTCGACGGAGATCCGGACGGCCGTGCCGACCGGGGCCCATCCTTGTGATCTCGATGATCGAATCGTCGGCCGGACCGATGCCGAGGGTCGCATCCGCTTTCGTGTTCCGATCGGAAACTACCTGCTGATGCCGCTGGGATGCAGCCATGCCCCAGATTGGCAGAGTCGCTGCTCCATCACGATCCGTGGCCATCGCACACATGAACTGCGCCTTGTGCCCTTGCAGGTGGCCGTCGTGCCGCCGCCCGGAGCGGGCCGGGTCCTCGAACTGCGCAGGTGGAAGCCGGTCCGGGGAGGCCACATCGGTCGGATCACCAAGCCCATCGCCGAGGCGGCACGAGCCCGGATGCAGGTGAAGTATCCCGGATGCGAACTCGTGTCGATGCTGGCCAGGCCCCGGCCGGGGGAGGCTGCGGCCTTCTCGGGTCTGGTGGTCGAGGAGGCCGGGTCCAGAGGTCGGAGGATCGAGGCCAAGGTCCCCTTCGTGCCCTTCACCGAAGCCATCGAGGGAAGCTGGGGACGCATGCAAGTCCTGTCCGGGCAGGAGGTCCTCCTGGGCAAGCTCGAGATCGATGAGAAGCTCGGCCGCTTCCGCTTCGCCGGGGCTTCGGTGGGCATCGTTCCTGCCGGGGAACATCCTGTGACCGGTCCCAATCGATGGATGGCGCACCGGTCATGGGGCAGGCCCCGCTGGATCCCCGTCGGTGAGTACGAGATGAAGCCGCTTGGCAACTCGTACGCGCGGCTGCTCCGGCACCCCGAACGCATCGTCATCGAGCAGGGGCGCACCACCCGTGTCGAGCTCGGGATCGAGTTCGAGGAACCACCGCTCTCCCTGCGTGTGGAGGCCGGGGATGGGGTCCGCCACCTGGCCGGCGAGGTCACCTACTACGACCTCGAGGGCAGGAAGCTGCGCACCCAGGGCCTGCAGCATGCCCTGCTGGAGGTCCTCGTACCCAAGGGTCATTACCGGGTCGAGGTCCTCTGCTCCAACGGTCGGGGCAGCCTGAACCTGGATCCAGGACACTTCGAGGCCGGGGAGCCCGTCCCGGTCAAGATCATCAGGAATCACTGAACAGTGAGCTGGGGAGGAAGCATGAACGCCATCGGTAGATGGGGCCTGACCCTGGTGCTCGGCGGGTTGGGACTGGCCAAGCTCTGGGCCGGGCATTCGGAGGCCTACTTCCTCCCGGCCTGGGCCTACTACGGATCCGCGCTCCTGGAAAGCGGCTTTGCCCTGATGCTCTGGGGTCGATTCAGGATCCAGGGGCTGATGGCCGTGGCGGGCTTCGCGATGATCTCCGCGCTGTTCCACTGGTTCACGACGGCCGGGGCCGATTGCGGCTGTTTCGCCGGGCTCGTCGAGTCCTCACGGGCGCTGGGGTTGCTGGTCTCGGGGCTTCTCGGACTGGTCAGCGGCTCGCTCTTGTGGAGGGCCATGGAGGAGCCCAGACTGCCGGCCTGAACGAATCCGGTACGCAGCTCCCCTGTCCCAAGACCCCGACACCCTCCTGATCCTCCCCTGCCTCGACGAACGCGAGGCGCTGCCGCGCGTGCTCGGGGATCTCCCGGTGCAGGAGCAGGGACTCCGGGTCCTGGTCGTCGACAACGGCTCCAGCGACGGCTCTGCCGAGGTCGCGAGGCAATGGGGCGCCGAGGTCGTGCGCGAGGATCGACGCGGCTATGGCTCGGCCTGCCTGCGTGGACTCGAGGAGCATCGCGGGGAGCGATTCATCGCCTTCCTGGATGCGGACTACAGCGATCATCCGGAGGAGATCGCCCTCCTGCTCAGGCCGCTCAGGGAGGGACGCGCCGACTTCGTCCTGGGTTCGCGGATGCTCCGCGCCGAGTCGCGGCGGTCCCTGCTGCCGCAGGCGCGCTTCGGCAACCGGCTCGCCTCCCTGCTGCTTCGTTGGTTCTTCGGCATGCGTTGCACGGACCTGGGTCCCTTCAGAGCGCTGCGTGCCGAGTCCCTCGCCACCCTGCGGATGCAGGACCGCGACTACGGCTGGACGGTCGAGATGCAGGCCAAGGCCGGCCGGCTCGGCCTCCGCTTCCTCGAGGTCCCGGTCTCCTACCGGGATCGCATCGGCCGCTCCAAGATCACCGGCACGATCCGCGGCACGCTTGGCGCTTCCTGGAAGATCCTCTACACCCTGGCCCGCTGGCGCTTCGCCCCCCTTCCGAAGTGACGTACCCTCCTCAGGGGGAATCGCGGTACTGCGGACGTGGCGGCTCACTTCGCGAGTCGGATGCGGTCGGCGCGTTTCTCGCCGATCACGGAGACGAAGTCGGCCGGCAGTGGGGACACCACTTCGTAGCTCGTCCCGCTCGAAGGCAGTGTGAAGGCCAGGGCGCTGGCATGCAGCATGGTCCGCCGCACCCCGTGGGGGGGGCGCCGGTCCCCGTACTTGCGGTCGCCGAGCAGGACATGCCCGCGATCCGCGAACTGCACGCGGATCTGATTGCGTCTCCCTGTCTCGAGGCGGCAGGCGACGATGGACCAGTCGCCCTCTCCCTCGAGCATCGCGTAGTGGGTCAGGGCCGGTTCTCCGCCGTGGCGGACGCTCCTGACGATGCCGTTCTCCTCGGCGAGTCTTGAGCGAAGCGTCCCTGTCCTCGGATGAGGGCGGCCGCGAACCAGGGCGTGGTAGACGCGGAGGATCTCGTGGTTCCGGAACAGGACCTCGAGTTCCTTCTTGGTCTCGAGATCGCGTGCGAGGACGAGGACCCCGCTGGTCTCCTCGTCGAGGCGATGGACCAAGTGCAGTTCGCCGGACTCGCCCCGCTGCGCAAGGAGTTCGGTTGCGAGGGCCTGGACCGTCGCGCTGCGCTCCCTGCCCGGAGCGTCCTGGCTGAGCACGAAGGGGGCCTTGTCGACGAAGAGGACCCGTGCATCCACATGCAACAAGGCCGTCTCGATCCGATCCTCCTGGCTGCGTCCTGCGCTCATGTCATCGATGCGATCGGGAGATCAGTTGTTCGGTTCTGCCATAATAATCAAGGGCCCGCAGGAGCCCGTGAACGTCTCCATCCGGGAAGCCCCTCCGGCCGAGAAGAGCCTATCGGGTTCCTGCCCCTGCTGGAGCAGGGGATCCCGGGGGCCCGGGGACGATCCGGAGGAGTATGCACGTTGCATCGTTCCCGCGAAGACACCCATGTACCGTTCGCCGAGGCCATGGCGAGAAGGCCTTCGACCGCCGAACACGAGCGCCTGCTCGAGGTGCTGTCCGGACTGGAGTCCGGCGGGGGGATCCTCACCCTCTCCCCCGAGCTCGACGGCCTCCACCAGGAACTGCAGCGCAGGAATCCGGCTCATGTCTACCTCCACGGAGAGGACGGCGTCGGTCGATTCCACTTGCTTTCCTTGCTGGTCACCTCGCAGGACTGGCCACCGATCGTCGAGGCACGTTCGCTCACGGTCGCGGCCCTCGCGAGGATGAAGGTCGCGGGCACTCCGATCCTGCTCGGGATCGAGGAGGCCTCGCAGGCGGTCCAGCGAGGCCTGGTCGAGCATCTGAGGGGGGGAGGAAGGGCATGGTTGACCGGCCGTTACTCCCTGGTCGAGACCGAGCTCGAACCTGAGCTCGCGGCCATCCTCGAGGTCGAGCAGCACCTGATCCCACCGCTCCGGAATCGGCCCTACGACGTGCCTCTGCTGACCGTGTACTTCCTGGACCGACTCCTCGGCTCCGAGGTCCGCATCAGCGACGGTGCCCTCAAGCGCCTGACCTCGCGCAAGTGGTACGGAAACATCTCCGAGCTCCGCGCCCTGGCCGAGATGGTCGGGAATCGTGCCGAGGGGGGGATCATCGACACCGCGATGCTCCCCGCCCCGGGTGAGATCCGGCACGGGCCCAGGCCCACGCCGGGGTCGATCCTGCCCTTCGACGAGGAGGAGCGCAGGCTCCTGATCCGGGCCCTCGAGGCCGCGGAAGGCAACGTGACCCAGGCGGCCAAGCTCCTGCGTATCGGGCGGGCGACCTTCTACCGCAAGATCCACCAGTACGGACTCCGGGGAGACGGCTGAACCCGGGCGATCGGGGAGGCCTTGTCCGCCTCCTGTCGTTCATCGATCTCTGAACGACGCAGGGCTGCTCTGGGTCCCCGTCCTGGTCCCCTGCCCTTCAACGGTCCTCGAAGAACTCCCGGTGCAGGGTCGTCACGGCCGAGACGAGATCCTTGCTGGAGACCAGCAGGGCCACGTTCACCTTGAGCGCGCCGAGGCTGATCATCCGAACCTCGACCCCGGCATCCCGGAGCGGACCGAAGACGCGCGCCGGGGTGCCGAGCCGGTGGCGGATCCCATGCCCGACGACGCAGATCTGCGAGAGCTCTCGCTCGAGCGAGACCTCGCCGAGCTTCCGGAGCTCCTCGAGGGCCGCCTCCACCTCGGTGGGCAGTTCCTGTCCGTCCCCGTCCTTGCTGCTGCTCCCTGCCACGTGATCGAGGGTCATCGAGACCGATACCTCGGAGGTCGAGACCATGTCGACCGAGATCCCGTGCCGCTCGAAGATGCCGAAGACCCGCGCTAGGAAGCCTGCCTCGGCCAGCATCCTCGAGGTCTCGAGGTTGACGAGGGTGACGTGGTTCTTGGATGCGATGCAGCGCACGGCCGCAGCTTCGTCCTCGAAGACCGGGAGCACGACCGTTCCCTCCGAGCCCGGTCGATGCGTGTTGAGTACGCGGACCGGGATGTTCTTGGCCATGGCCGGTCCGATCGAGGCCGGGTGCAGGACCTTGCCTCCTTGGTTCGCGATCTCGGCCGCCTCGTCGAAGCTCATCGTCGGGATGCGCTTCGCCTCCTCGACGATGCGTGGGTCGGCGGTCAGCACACCATCGACGTCGGTCCAGATCTGGATCTCCTCGGCGTCCAGTGCGTTGCCGAGGAAGGCAGCGGTCAGGTCGCTGCCGTTGCGCCCCAGGGTCGTGATGCAGCCGGATTCGTCCTTGGCCAGGAAACCGGTCAGGATCGGCACGCCTTCGATCGCCCTGAGCCGCTCGCGGATGCGACCGTCATCCGGCAGGAGGTTGGCCCGACCGAATTGCGAATCGGTCCGGAAGCCCGCGTCCCAGGCATCCACGGCCGCGGCCTGGATGCCGACCGAGCCCAGGTGGGCGGCCAGGCAGCGGGAACTCAACCGCTCGCCGAAGGAGAGCATGTAGTCCCGGGTACGCGTCGAGAGTTCTCCGACCAACGCGATGCCGCGGCAGAGATCGCCCAGCTCCTCGAACAGGGGGGCCTGAAGTCCGGGGTCGAGGTCGAGCTCCCCGAGGATCCGCCGGTGCAGATCGCGAAGCGGTTCGAGATCGAAGGTCCCGGCCACGGCTTCCTCGCCCAGGGTCACCAGGGCATCGGTGACGCCGGCATGGGCCGAGACGATCAGCACCGGATCCCGATCGTGCCGGGCCTCGACCAGCTCGCGGACCTTTCGGAGGGCGGCGCCGTCCCGCAGGGAGGTGCCGCCGAACTTCATGACGATCATGCTCGGACTCGCAGGAGCAGGGGCCGCTCGATGGGAGGAGGCTCAGGCGGAAGGAGGGCGAGCAACGCGCAGCCCTACCGCGGGTTCGGATCGTAGCAGCCCGCCCGACGAGCCCCGAGCCGACGATCGGCATCTTTGCGCGTCCGCAGATCGACGCCGGGAACCATCACGGAGCTGGGGTGTGGCGACCACGAGGTCGCTCCTGCGGGTAGGCAGGAGGCAGCGGGGTGCAACCGCCGCTCGGGCCCTGGCATCCACTGGGGTTCTTCAACGGGTGGTTGGGGCTCTCTTGGTAGGATCCCCGCCCCGAACTTGCCGGCTGAAGCAGCAGAAAGGTCCAGGATGTCCTCCGTCGATGAACTGATCTATGACTGGAACATCGTCGATGGCGCTCCCTCGATCCGAGGCGTCATGTTCGATGACGAAACCCTCCGGGACGGGCTCCAATCGCCCAGCGTCCGGGACCCGGACCTCGAGGAGAAGATCGAGCTGCTCCACCTGATGGACAGCCTTGGGATCCACACGGCGGACCTGGGCCTCCCCGGGGCCGGCGGTCGGCCTCGAGAGGACATCTACCGCCTGGCCCGCGAGATCGCCGACAACAAGCTCTCGATCGGCGCCAACGTGGCCTGCCGCACCGTCGTCAGCGACATCGAGCCGGTCGTCGAGCTGAGCCAGCGGGCCGGGATCCCGATCGAGGTCTGTGCCTTCATCGGCTCCTCGACGATCCGCCAGTACACCGAGGGCTGGAGCGTCGACGACCTGCTCGGCCATACCCGCAAGGCCCTCGAGTTCGCCCGCGACCACGACCTGCCGGTCATGTACGTGACCGAGGACACGAGCCGCGCCCATCCCGACACGATCCGCGCACTGTACGGTCTTGCCATCGAGCTCGGGGCCAAGCGGCTCTGCGTCTGCGACACGGTCGGCCACTCCACGCCCCAGGGGGCCGCAGCGGTCGTGCGCTTCGTCAAGCAGGTCGCCGACGAGCTCGGCGCCGAAGTCGGCATCGATTGGCACGGCCACCAGGACCGGGGGCTCGGCCTGGCCAACTCCCTTGCGGCGATCCAGGCCGGAGCGACCCGGGTCCATGGCTCGGCCCTGGGCGTCGGCGAGCGCACCGGCAACACGCCGATGGACCAGCTCCTGGTCAACTGCCAGCTCCTCGGCTGGATCGACCAGGACCTGTCCAAGCTGCCCGAGTACGTGTCCCGCTCGGCCGAGGCACTGGGCATGCCGCTGCCCTCCAACTATCCGGTCGTCGGGCACGATGCCTTCGAGACAGGGACCGGCGTCCACGCCGCGGCCGTCATCAAGGCCATCCGCAAGGGCGACACGGCCCTGGCCGATCTCGTCTACTCCGGCGTGCCGGCCTCGATGGTCGGTCGTGAGCAGCGGATCGGGGTCGGTCCGATGAGCGGGCGCTCCAACGTTCTGTTCTGCCTCGAACGGCTCGGCCTCTCGACCAGCAACGAGAACGTGGAGCGGGTGCTCGAGGCGGCCAAGGATTCCAAGGCCCTGCTCGGCGACGAGGAGATCCGCAGCCTGGCTGGCGCCTGAAGGGGGCGAGCCACTCGAGTCGGTCAGCGCCCGAGAACGCCCAGTCGCCCTCCTCGGTCCGCGCTCGATTCCGTGATGGATCGGGGCTCCCTGGGTCCGGTACCTGGCGGCGGTGGCACCCGGTCGGGCCGCGGTCCACTCCGTTCAGCGGCGTAGTCGCTCGCCGTCGCTGCCGAAGAGCCCGATCAGCCGTGCATGCTGCAGGTGAGCCGGCGAGTTCTCGAGCGGGGGCAGGTCACGCCCGGCGAACAGCGGTTGGTCGGCGAGCCGGCAGCCTGCGCACTTGTGGTAGCTCTGCTTCTGGCGATCGGCGCAGAGCGAGGCGGGGATCGATTGGGTCATCAGCAACTCGGGGCCGCAGCTCGGTGAGGGGCAGCGGAGCAGCCCCGGCGAGGTCGGCATCGGATGCAGGGGCGGAATCGCCTTGCCTGTGCTCTCGGGACCTCTGCTCTCGGGAGCCCTGTTCTCAGGAGTTTTGTCCTCAGGAGTCGTGCTCTCGGGGCCCCTTCGGTCCTTGCTCGGCAGGGCCGGAGCGACGCGGCTCTCTTCACTCGGAGACGAGCTGCCTGTCCGGGCCTTGTCTCCATCTTCACGAACAGGAGCTGGTGCGAGGGCCTTGGGCTGCTTGGGCGAGCCCTTGGCCTCGACCTCCACGCTTGCCGGAACGGCATCGGGAACCCGATCGTGCAGGAGCTCGGGAAGCCGATCGAGGCTCGGCGTCGGCCGGGTCGGACGCAGAGGGAGCACCCGTCGTCGTTCCTTCTTCCGACTGCGAGGAGCCTTGGACTGGGAGTCCTTCTCCTGACCTGCTTCGTCCCGAGTCTCGACGAGGGTCGTCGTGCTCGAGTCGATGTCGGGATCGAACCTGTCGTCTTCTTGTTTCGTCATCCTGATCGCCCCGCCCTTGGCGCTATGAGATGAGCGCTGGAAGAAAGGAGCCGGAGGCACGGGCATGCCTCGGTGGAAACCGGAAACGATAGGTAGGCATCGGTTCGCGGGTCAAGGATTCATGAGCCTTGGCGCGATTCGAAACAAGCCTTGGCCCGAACGAGCATCTCCGGGGCGGCATGGGAAGATCGTCCCAATTCCCAACACAGAGGCCCTGCGTAGCCGATGCTTGCGAGGCTTCGCCAGAGTTCCGGGAAGTCCACGTCGCCCTCGCCCGGCGGGAGATGTTCATGAATCCCGGTCCGGATGTCCTCGACGTGGATCTGAAGGATCCGATCGCGGACTCGTGGGAGGACCTCGGATGGGAGCCCCTCCCCGGTTACGTACAGATGCCCGACATCTATGGTGAAACCGAACTCTGATGGGTTTCCGAGTCGTGTCGCCAGCATTTCGGCCTGGGCAACGGTCTCGATCCACATGCCCGGCTCTGGCTCGAAGGCCAGCGGCACCCCATGCCGGGCCGCATGCGGGAGGAGCTCTTCGATCCCCTGTTGGAGATGACGGTCGGCCGTATCGGGGCTGACTCCCTCCGGTCTGGCCCCGGACCAGAACGAGAGAGCCAGGGCCCCGAGCTCCTCCGCGATCCTCAGGGAGCGCAGGAGGAAGTCGATCCGGACGGCTCGCTCCTCCTCGCTCGCCTCCAGGAGCGTCGGTCGGTGCTTGCGGGCCGGGTCGAGCAGGTACCGGGCCCCGGTCTCGACGACACAGCTCAGGCCCAAGCGCCGGAGAAGCGCGGCAGTCTCCCGGACCTCGGCGGGCGTGCAGCTGAAGGGATCCAGATGCCCCTGGTCCAGGGTCAGGGCCACGGCCTCGTAGCCATGCGCAGCGAGGAGTTCGAGGGCCTCGTCCAGCCGGTGGTGGATCAGCCCGTTGGTGTTGTAGCCCAGCTGCATCGAAGGCGACCCGCCCCTCCGCTCAGCCGGATCGGGAGACCCGCTTGGCCTTCGTGTACATCTTGCTGATCCTGGTCCAGAGACGCATGGTCTCGACGACGTGCGCGGGCTTGGCCCAGCCCTCGAGCTCGGCCTCCTCGTCCCACTCGGTGACCGGAGCGAGCAACTCCTTGGCCTCTTTGCACTTGGTCTTGCAGGCGATCATCTTGTCGTGGTAGCTGCCGATGTCGCTGCTGCCGCCGCGCTTGGCCGACTGGGCCTCGTTGAACTTGGCCTTGGCCTCCTCGTACAGCTTGCGGCTCTTGGCCAGCACGTCGGGGGAGAGCTTGGGGGCCGGCCGGTCCGGAGTCTTGCCGGTCTTGCCCTTGGCCGGTCTGGGCCGGGACTCTCGAGCGGTGGAGCCCGAGTGGTCGGCCTCCACTGCTGCACTGCGCTTGGCGCCCTGGTCCTGGCTGCCCTGGCCCTTGTCCTCGTCGTCGTTGTTCAAGGCCACGATCATCACGGTCGTGACCGCGAAGAGCATCATGACGAGGGCCGCGACCGGTGCGGCGCTCTTCTTGGGAGGAGCCTGGCGGCTGCCGCTCCTGCGGCTCGAAGAACTGGGTCTGCGTCGTGCGGCCATGGTCGGACAGGTTCGCGGTAGGTCCCGTGGCTCGGTGAGGTGGGGGCCCGGGGAGGGCCGGCTCAATAGGCCGGCCGAAAGAGATAGGAGGGCCGGCTCTGAGAGTCGGCCGAAGGAGACAGAAGCGCCGGCTCGTGGAGCCGGCCGGAGGAGACGGGATGGCAGGCACGCGGAGCCGGCCGCAGGAATCGGGGCAGGGAGTCTAGCTCGATCGATACATGAGGCGGAGGGCGAAAGGGGAGAGCGGCAGATCGAGCCGGATCCCGGGATCCGAGGGCTTCCGGAGAGTTGACTCGCCGTCGACCCCCGGTGTCATGGGGCCCCCGATTTCCCGGAACAGCCCTCCTGATGTGGAGACCCCATGACGGCCGAGCTGCCGACCCAGTACGCCCCCAAGGCCATCGAGGGCCCAACGACCGAACGATGGCTCGGTTCGGGGGCCTTCGCCGCGACCCCGGATACCCGTGATGAGCGCTACGTCGTCATGATGCCGCTGCCCAACGTGACCGGCAGCCTGCACATGGGCCATGCGCTCGACAACGTCATGCAGGATCTGTTGATCCGCTGGCATCGCATGCAGGGCGACAACACGCTGTGGATGCCGGGCACCGACCATGCCGGGATCGCGACCCAGGCCGTCATCGAGAAGCGGCTCAAGGAGTTCGAGGGCAAGACCCGCCACGACGTGGGCCGCGAAGGACTGATCCAGCGGATCTGGGACTGGAAGGCCGAGTACGAGAAGCGCATCACCAGCCAGCAGCAGGCCATGGGCTGTTCCTGCGACTGGGGGCGGCAGCGCTTCACGATGGACGAGGTCTACGCACCAGCCGTCCGCGAGATGTTCTGGCGGCTCTTCGAGGACCGGCTGATCTACCGGGGCAACCGCCTGGTCAACTGGGACTGCTACCTGCAGACCGCCGTGGCCGATGACGAGGTCGAGCATGAGGAGGTCCAGGGGCACTTCTGGCACTTCCGCTATCCGGTCGTGGATCCTGGGGAGGGCGAGCCCGGCGAGGTCATCGTCGCGACGACGAGGCCCGAGACCATGCTCGGGGACACGGTCGTGGCCGTGCACCCCGAGCCCCGCCTGGTGCTCGAGGCTCTGCTAGCCGAGGCCGTCGAGGAGGCC
>WURV02161077.1:0-15636 GCA_011762755.2 Epimenia babai | reverse complement strand
ATGAGCAGCCCGATTCAGAAGTGGTATCTTCAGTATGTTCCTCTACCGTGAATGAGCAGCCCGATTCAGAAGTGGTATCTTCAGTATGTTCCTCTACCGTGAATGAGCAGCCCGATTCAGAAGTGGTAGTTGTTGTTGGAGAGAGTACTGATGTAGCCACAGCTCATAGGTCCTTTCTTGCTTGTCGCTGCGTTTCATTGCCAAGAGAGCATAGCATGAGCAACGGTATTGTGTCAGTGTGTCAGTGTGTCTTTCCATATTCTCAGGTTTATTCCAGCAAGCGGGGTTAAATTAAATAATTTGCTGATAATCATCGCAGCTGTGTCGACATTTCCCCATGACCGTTCTGTTATGTATTATATGCTCTCCCTTGATGCCTGAAATGGCGTGTTGATTTTGTTGATTTGTTTACACAAATTTTTATCAATCTATGGTGATTGCCTACGTCTGACATACGATTCCCTTTTTTACTTTCCACTGTATTATTCAACGTTATGTATGTCATGCTCACTGTAAATGTACGTAATTGTATGTAACATTGATATGTATTACCTGTATACTGTTAGGTGTTAATTTTATGTAATTTAAGTAATTACATTATAGTCTTAGACCATTAGGCTATTGTTTCATTTAAAGTATGTTTGACAGTACACTTTAATCGAATAAACTTCATTTCTTTGCATTTCATCGATTTTGTTATGATTTATTGGTCTCCCATTTCAGTTTTGTCGAAGAATACGATCCTACCATAGGTAAGTCCTCACACATACTGAAAATTAGTACAATTAAAACCTAACGTAACAAAACTTTATACATTTAACAACAGTCACGTAATGAGAAAGTACTGGTGTACAGTATGAGTAGCAGTATTTGTCATATCAAGGAAGAAGAAAACACCTTTTGATACTAATAATTTATTCATAAGTGAGCTGTTACGTAAATGTCATATGTTTCGCCAGACTTATCGAATGAAATTGTTGGGTATGTCAAATATGAAGAATATATACCTAATGTTCAGACGACTGTGAGTAATACTGAATTGTATATCACGAGTATAATCTATAAATAGAAAAGATTATGAAATCGCTAAAATGTTGTTATATGTTGTTATAGCGTGATTGGTAGCGAATTAAGGTGGTGGCCAACATGAATAGAAAATAATTAGAGGAAGTAAATAGAAGCTACCATAGGTAGTCAGTAAAGTAGACAGAGTAGAGAAGAACAAAAGAAGTGACTATGAATGAATAAAAAAAAACCACTTGACAGCACAAACGAGGCATTTATACCATGTAAAATATCTACTCCGACAACAATGATGACTCATCAATTATTGTGTATAATTGTGTACCTATTAGTCCCTCAACTCAGGGTGGTGCCAAGTGGGCAGTTTGAAAATAGGAAAAGAAAAATCACGTAAATGTCCACATGTTGGCTGTATTATTACCAAAATCTAATCATTTCTCTATCGCCCCCATTGTCACGAGAAATTTCATGAATACTTATTGGGTGAGGCTGGTTGGACAGACAGACAAGGGGAGTAAGACAGGCAAATGCTGAAAAAATATCTTTCATCCGTTCTTTGTGACAATAAATGATATTGAATTTACGCTGGTGTTATCTAGAGGTAAGTTAGGCTATCTACCTGTAATATCTACCTGTCTTAACGTTGTCATTGATGGAGAGCCTGAATAGAAGAGAAAGAGGTAATGGTAAGAGGTAAGAGAAAGAGGTCATTATACGAGTGCTGTTCGGCACTGATCACTGATTTGTTGCCATGGTGATTTGTTGGTGATTTTTTTGCCATAGAAATGAGGCTAACCATTCCAAAACATAATAACCATTCAAAACATGATATTAACCATTAAAAACAATAATCATTCAAATATGTGACAATAACCATTCAAAACATGAAAATAACGACTCAAAAATATAACCTTCTAAAATATAATTGCTATTCAAAGATATGATAAGAACCCTTGAAAAATTTGATTATTATTCAAAATATAATGACCATTGAAAAACATAATGATTACCATTCCAAAATATATTAAGCTGTACCCCACCCCTGCTACAGAAATGCAATGATGGCAGTGTTTTCATTGATGCAGTGATGGCAGTGTTTTGATTGATGCAATGATGGCAGTGTTTTCATTGATGCAGTGATCGCAGTGTTTTGATTGATGCAATTATAGCAGCATTTTGATTGATGCAATGATGGCAGTGTTTTCATTGATGCAGTGATGGCAGCGTTTTCATTGATGCAATGATTGCAGTGTTTCGATTGATGCAATGATGGCAGTGCATTGATTAATGTGTTTTGATCTGCTTTCATGATAGAGGACTCGTATCGAAAACAAGTAGTTATTGATGGCGAAACCTGCCTGCTGGACATACTGGACACTGCTGGACAAGAGGAGTACAGGTCAGTCGCACAACACTGTACATTAACTAGTTTTTCATCCAAGGGGAATAACACAAATTCAATTTATGGATTTTCTCTAATTCAAGGATATTTTTCATTTGTATCCCACACGGCGAGCGTGGTAGCGGGCGTGGCAAGGCGGTCTTTGCATGGAAGGAAAAACCAATCGTGTATTTATTGATATCTGCGAAGATATATAAATATTTTTGAGCGAATAGGTCAGGTGTAATACACTTGTTCCATCTTCTCGTATCTTGTTATGACCTGGAGGAAAAAGATCACTGTTTACTCTGATGAAAACTTAAGAAAATCACTGTAACCTAGTATTTTCAGCGCAATGCGGGACCAGTACATGCGCACCGGCGAAGGGTTTCTCTGCGTCTTTGCTGTCAACAACAGCAAATCATTTGAAGACATCAACCTCTACAGAGAACAGGTCACGCATTACCTTCATAAGCCAATCGTGTCTTTGTGTCTTATCGTCTGGCAAGATAACTTAACTGCTCCAGTTACCTGAGCCAGAAGTACCTCCATGCATCACACCACTGGATATAATACTGACTTATTCATATTAATCATATCTAATAACCTATGCTTGTTGTGTAACTTACATGTTTGTTCAATGCTCGGTTTATTTATGGACATATAGTCCATAGTCCTCGGATGATTAAATATATATTTACATCGGTAAATTTATATTTACATGGTTAAATTTATATTTACATGGTTAAATTTATATTTATATCGTTAAATTTATATTTACGTCGTTAAATTTATATTTACGTTGTTAAATTTATATTTACGTCGTTAAATTTATATTTACGTCGTTGAATTTATATTTACGTCGTTAAATTTATATTTACGTCGTTAAATTTATATTTACGTCGTTAAATTTATATTTACGTCGTGAAATTTATATTTCCATCGTTAAATTTATATTTCCATCGTTAAATTTATATTTCCATCGTTAAATTTATATTCACGTCGTTAAATTTATAGTTACATCAACAACATTTCCTCTGATGAGATATTTCTTTAGAACTTGTCTATCTCTCTATTCATCCATTGAATGTTAACACTTTCTGGAAAAGCTTTTTGAAAAATGCTTACTGCAGAGCTTTTCCAATTAGCAAATATCCTCCTTAAGTTGGTCTTAATCAGATATGTTTGACGCATTGTCATTCGAGGAACACGAAGTAATTTGTCATTTCTATTTTCACTTGAAAAATCTTACCAAAAACCAAGAGTTTTGTGATTTGGTAGACATGGTCTCAGGGTGTGTCTCATGCCTACTTGTATGGGGTGTTGCAACTCATAATACAGAGCGGTAATTATTGCTGGTGTTTGTATTTTTACTGAAAACTATCTCAAAAACTGCTTGGCAGAGGCATTTGCAATTTGGCAGATATCATCCTTGTATCAGTCACACTTTGTTCAGGGTATCGCAATCTGAGGAAAGGGAGATAATGTATTTCAAAATTCTTATCACCCACCGTTCGTACAGAACATAGTTTTCTCACAACCTTTGTCATAGAGCTGTGTAATTTGGAAGACATGTTTCCTGGGTTGGGGGTTTATTCTAGTAGTTCTCTTCTTGTTTGTCGTATTTGTTGATAGTGTTTAATTTTACAACAGTTGACGATAAATCCAATTTGCATCGTACAATTATACAACACCTGTTTAATATTCAGGTGAGCATTTTTAGACCTTTAGCCTATTGTATGTAAATTCTGTCCTGTTACAAGCTAATCTGTCCCCTGTTACAAGCTATTCTGTCCTGTTACAAGCTAATCTGTCCCCTGTTACAAGCTATTCTGTCCTGTTACAAGCTATTCTGTCCTGTTACAAGCTATTCTGTCCTGTTACAAGCTATTCTGTCCCCTGTTACAAGCTATTCTGTCCTATTACAAGCTATTCTGTCCCCTGTTACAAGCTATTCTGTCCCCTATTACAAGCTATTCTGTCCTGTTACAAGCTATTCTGTCCCCTATTACAAGCTATTCTGTCCTGTTACAAGCTATTATGTCCTGTTACAAGCTATTATGTCCTGTTACAAGCTATTATGTCCTGTTACAAGCTATTCTGTCCCTCGTTACAAGCTATTCTGTCCTGCTACAAGCTATTATGTCCTGTTACAAGCTATTATGTCCTGTTACAAGCTATTATGTCCCCTGTTACAAGCTATTCTGTCATGTTTCAAGCTATTATGTCCTGTTACAAGCTATTATGTCCTGTTACAAGCTATTATGTCCTGTTACAAGCTATTCTGTCCTGTTACAAGCTATTATGTCCTGTTACAAGCTATATTGTTATACTGAATGCTAACAATAAAGAAAAATAGATATATGCCTTGTCAATTTTGGTCCAAGATTATTGTTATATTCAACAGATAAAACGAGTAAAGGATGCAGAAGAGGTGCCCATGGTTTGTAAGTTTCATTAGAGCCGTATTTTATGAATCATTGGCTTATGAGTGTAACCCGTATATTCGACGTGTATATTTCATGTATGGGTTTGGCACGTATATTTTACTTCACCTGTGCTCACGACTCATATTTTTCACAGTTATATTTGACCAATGCTTTTGACCTGATCATTTTACATTTGACCGTCATACATTTGACCCATATATATTCCAGTTGTATTTCATTCTGATGGGTTTGACCAGTAGATTATACACTTGCGAAATGATTACAATTTTCATGCATTCGATCTGTCGTTGAAGACATTGCTATTTGAGTGGATTACAGTGAATTTGGGAGGGTAGGATTACAACACAACCCATATTGTTGTAAGTATGACTTGGGATAGAGATAATATCAACATTAAATGGATGCACCAAAACATCTGTCACTCACCCACACACATGTCGATGTCCGCGCACACACACACACACACCTCTCAACATAGCATCATTAACCCTTAACTACGTTGTTACAGAATTTTATTGCTATAGTAATGTGATGTACAGTTGTTAGTGTGTTAAGAGTTAAGTCAGGGTAGTTTTATATCTGACAATTTCGTTTCTTCGCGTAGTGGTCGGTAATAAAGTGGACCTGGCGGCGCGAAATGTTGACACGAAGATAGCCAAACAGTCGGCTGATCGCTACGGGATACCGTACGTCGAGACGTCTGCGAAGACGCGGCAAGGTGTGGATGACGCGTTCTACACCTTAGTGCGGGAGATCAGAAAATATGTGAGTTATATGCAACGTGTAATTTAGGAAAGATGAGAGAATTTTACTGGATTTATTGTGTTCTACATGGTGAGGTAGATCACTAAAATGTGAGTTACTGTATTCTGCTGGATTTATTGTGTTCTACTTGGTGAGGTAGATCACTAAAATGTGAGTTACTGTATTCTACTGAAATTATTGCGTTCTACTTGGTGAGGTAGATCACTAAAATGTGAATTATTGTATTCTACTGGAATTATTGTGTTCTACTTGGTGAGGGCGGTCTAAGGAAACACAGGAGAGTGGTCTTCCAAAGTCCGTTACGGTCCCCAGTTATTAGAGATCTCGTTCAGTGCATCTTTCCAGAGGTGTTAACAGTTGACACATCGTTAGCATCCATCAGTCGTTAGTTGTTGGGGATCTGTACGTAGGACAGGCACGAAGAGTCGGCAGTGACCTTTAACCCATCGGTGTGGACCTTTATGTGTGGTTGGACCCATCAGTCCATGACTGTGTAGTGGCTGCAGTCGTTTCTCGTGGAGCCTGTCACCTGTTTTTGCATATGACCTTTGGCATATATATCGCTGTTATGTAACTGCCACATTGTCCCCTTTTCGTCTTCAACCTTGTTCCTATATCCAGCGAACACAAATCACTTGTCTAGCTTCCCCGATCCATCAGTACATCTT
Organism: Epimenia babai; assembly: GCA_011762755.2. Classification (NCBI taxonomy): domain Eukaryota; kingdom Metazoa; phylum Mollusca; class Solenogastres; order Cavibelonia; family Epimeniidae; genus Epimenia; species Epimenia babai. Next base: position 9,349 of record WURV02161077.1, on the reverse strand, counting down.
TTTGATACGTGAAGGTCATCCAATTTCACGGGCTGGTTCCCGCAGTTCCCCTCTATTGCGAATGGAACGTGTTTCACTAATTATTTTATATGTCAGTGGTTTTTTTATTACAGAAAGAGAAAAAAGGCAAAGAAAAGAAAAACAATCACAAATCCTGTTGCGTCACTCTGTAACCATGGCAACTGATATCATCGCAACTTGTTGGTGGAAGCCTTGTCGCTACAGAAACCTGTCTTACCTATCGATACTGACCAGCGTAACTATGACAACTACAACCTGTAACTATGGCAAACAGGCTTCCAGCCAGATTTCATTTGTGGTCGACTTAAAAACATTTACATTATATCAGAAGTTTCAACCTCCCATTCTACGTCGCTATGACAACTGCCACTACACATACCCCGTAGCCGTGACAACCATTTTTTGACGACTTGTGACACCTTTGGTGAATTTATGTGTAAAAATTAGGCTACAATTTATTATAAAATTTCTATCATATTTGTTTAATCCGTATAAATTCTAGACTTGTACATATAAATATTTTCTATGATATAAACGTAATCACAACCCCACGCAGTGTATTTCAAAAAATTTGAGCCTTTAGTTTTTTCTACTATGGCAACGGTTAATGTCTGTAGATTTAGTGTCTGGATATCTTGATGTCAGTTTGTTTCACTGTAGTTTTGTTGTGAAAAAGGAATCATCACGCAGTACACCAGTGTACAATGTTGATATTGTCATAGTTATATCAATACATGAATCATGAAGTACACCAGTGTACGGTGTAAATATTGATATAGCTACATATATACATGAATCGCAGTGCACCAGTGTACAGTGGTAATATTACAATATTCCAGTGTAGTGTTAATGTTGACGCAACTGCATATATACATGAATCATGCGATACACAAGTGTACTGTCGTGATACACCAGTGTACCGTCGTGATACACCAGTGTACCGTTGTGATACACCAGTGTACCGTGGTGATACACCAGTGCATCGTTGTGATACACCAGTGTACCGTTGTGATACACCACTGTACCGTTGTGATACACAAGTGTACCGTTGTAATACACAAGTGTACCGTTGTGATACACCAGTGTACCGTTGTGAACACCACTGTACCGTTGTGATACACAAGTGTACCGTCGTGATACACCAGTGTACCGTCGTGATACACCAGTGTACCGTAGTGATGCACCAGTGTACCGTTGTGATACACCAGTGTACCGTAGTGATACACCAGTGTACCGTGGTGATACACCAGCGCATCGTTGTGATATACCAGTGCATCGTTGTGATACACCACTGTACCGTTGTGATACACCACTGTACCGTTGTGATACACCACTGTACCGTTGTGATACACCACTGTACCGTTGTGATACACAAGTGTACCGTCGTAATACACAAGTGTACCGTTGTGATACACCAGTGTACCGTCGTGATACACCAGTGTACCGTCGTGGTACACCAGTGTACCATTGTGGTACACCAGTGTACCGTTGCTATATGTATAGATGAATCATGCAGTACAAATTTTTTCCGGCGCTGCCCTACAAGCATGGCTAACTAATGTTAGGGCAAATGTAAAACAGTGGTTCACAACTGTTACTGCACATTCTGTCAACTGCTGTATACTGTCAATGAAGGTTTATCGATATTTGGGTGTGGCTTTGTGGGGCCTCACTAATTGTTAACGTGAAAAAGGGACATAATTTTGGTACAGAACCTGTTCTGTGAACAATGATGCATGCAGAAATTCTAATTAAACCCACTTTTGTTAAGGTTTTGGTTGTATTAAAAGCGGGAGAATCAGACGTATTTTGTTTGTTCATTTTACTTTCGGGAGAACTAAATAGACATGGGACTACAACAGTTTAGGGAATGAAAACTATTGATTAAACAATGATAAGGGTAACATTCTGCTTTATTCAATGTAGCTTTTGTGTTCAGATGGGAAGATCGGAGACTTGGATAGGGCAAAGTGTCAGAGGGGGTTATTTAGAAAGTGGTGGTATTACTTAATTACATGTGTTTATGGCAATTTATATAAGTATATGGCAGAGGTTCTTTCCAGTTTACAGTGGCATCAAAGTGGTTAAGTCACGTGCCATGTAAATTTATACGTAAGAGCGTATATTTGAAAACACTAAAGTTATCTCTTGTTTCAGTAATGCCTTGAATAAAACTGACCATTGTCCATCGTTTACCGTCAAGTATAAGTGAATCGTCTTTGTTCTGTCTCATTATGACGTGCGTACTTGTTCCTGTCTCGTATTACGGTTAATTTTTTATTCCTCACTTCACAACTTATAGAGACAAGGTTTGTTGAAATTATTTATAATAATAGTTTAACGAACGCTATTATCACGAAGTTATTGAAAGTAATATGCGAAAATTGAATATATGTAACTAGAGAGCTCAGTTAATAGACATAGACCACCGGCATACCAACCACCAGAAGGTGCAGTGTTCGAGTTTTTACCATTTCATGCTCGTGCAAGGTTCATTATCGCTTTGGTCCTGAAATTGTTCTGGCAATAATGAGCTGGGTAAGAGAAAAATTATGAGGGCTCATTCAGCTTTACTGGCACATGTCACAGCGTTGCAGACTTTACACACCTTACCGAGTGGCTTTCTTCAATAACTTACTGCGTTTGGCAAGCTGCGCAAGCTTCTTCGAAGTTTGCTATATACAATTCGCACTCGTCTCTATACCTATATACATTAAACAGTGACCTAAATGTAAGGTCAATTCAGTTTCGTTCATTTATCCTTTTTGTTACTTTTCTATAATTAAAATCTCTTCACATGACAGTGTGGTTGTTGAAGTCTTTAAGTTTGCTTCTTTTATAGACTTGTTTCGGAGAGTTATACGATTTGAAGAAATCATTGTGTTAACCTTTCATTTTTTTCATTTGTTTTGGTATAATCGTAAATATAGACTATTTAACAAAAAAATAGTTGAGCATCCATATTTTATCAACCATTTTCGAATCTGTTGCATTTTGGGGCGTTAACGGGTTTTTATCGCTTATGGTAAACAGCGTCGTAAATGCTGGGTAAATACAGACCGTCTGGTGGCCACGGACATCAGCCAAGATGGCTTATTCCTCCGTGTATTGTACAACTAATGCAGCTCTTGTGTATATTTTGTTGAAAGAACTGCTAAAGTATGATTTCATGTCATTTATCTGAAGTTTAACAAAAACTAATGCAGTATCGTAAAATCTGAACTATTTGGTGTCTTTACGGATTTCTGCAATTTGTCGTATCTTCTAATAATAAAGAATTCTTTTACAAAATGGCCGGTATTCAGACAGTGATTCGGTTTGCCTCCAACTCATCATTTCTTTATTGACCGACCTACTCTGAAAATATAATGCAACGTTGCTAGTAACCTTGAGTGAACTTAGGGACAAAGCATGGCAAAAACACTTCGTCTCTTTTTAGGAAAAGAAAAAGGTCCCTTGTTATGGTACAAATGATAAAACCAAAGTTCCTCAATTTTTGATTGGTCCACCAGTCATTATAAAGAGACGATGGACAATCGGCATGTATACTTCTATCTTGTGACTTGTCTATCAGAAACCCACGAAAGATAAAAAAAGCAGATAAAAAAGTGGAATACTCCCAAGACTTCTCGATAAGATACAATCGTGATCAGAATGTAATTTCATCATTTGTATGTGTACAAATGATTCCCGAGTTAGTTTTTGTGGCTATTGAGTAGCCTGAGTGATCAATAAATAACCCGCTGAAATATACAACTTCCTATCAATCATCCTACGTTCGTGTGTTTTTAAATACACATGCAACAACGCACTCGGTAATAAGACACGCAACGGGGAATTAAGCGCAGACCAAACCACATCTCGCATATGCAGCATTCGACTCGCATCGAATTGTGCTGTTAGAAACATCAGCGCAGCTAATAAATGACAGTTTTTGTGGCTAAACGAACCCAACTATTAGACTTTGTCACTGTATTTTTGTATTATTGAAGAAAAAACAAGTCCTATGTTGTTCTTATATAGAGGGTCAATAAAAGAAACAGATAAATGAAGAAAATGATTTCCCCGTCTTTGTTCGGTGCTAATGTCTTCGCATGATGTGATGACAATGCTAGATATGTAGAGTACCACTATGATCCAAGAAACAGTGTAAAGGAATAATGCTTCAGTTGACATATTAGCTGAAAGTTCAAAACTTGAACTATATGTGTACAGATTGGACGCCCGGGCAGTCGTGCACTATGTAAAAAATAAAAACATGGTCGGTCACGCTGCACCTTTGTGTTCTTTTCTATCATTGGCTAGTTGCTCCTGTTTTGTCTGCTACAAACGCAACGCAATGTTGCATCTTGTACCAAGTCACAAGATGGTGACAACTTATTGCTTACGCACTGCTTGAGCAACATAACGCACATGTGAGCAATCAAAATTGTGCTGCATACTCAAGGGCCTGTAATGCATGCAACTAGGCGCCAAACAGACCCTATTGCTTAGAGGCGTAGCATCCTGCGTCACGAGATACTGAAATTTTAGATAAAATCCCACTGAAAGCAACTTCATCGTGTATTTTGTGCCAAAAATTTCATTGCCATTTACCGAATACATGCCTTTTATCGGAAGGGTACCATTACTTTGTAGGTGCCAGTGGTGCAGTGGTTAGAAACGTTGCCTGTCATGCGAGAGGTTACGAGTTAGAACCAGCACAAACTAAAGATTTTTAAGCTGTCTGATAGCCATGTGTTAGAAGGACACTATAAATCGTGTCTGATAGCCATGTGTTAAAAGGACACTATAAGTCAATAACATTTCATTTCTCACACCTTCTACAAAAGGAAATGAGCGAAATTTTCGTGCTTAAATATTGATAAAGATTCGTCGTGGAATAGGGTAAAATATCTCAAGAGATATATCTTGGCAATTGCACATGCGACTTGCACTTAATTATAAAGTAGCACCAAAACCTCGCCTTTTAACGAGTTATTTTCTTCTATATGTGATAAAAATATGTTGAAGGTGTAGCTAGACGTTATTCTGCAAAACATCGATGTTGCACTTAATTATAAAGTAGCACTAAAACCTCGCCTTTTTAACGAGTTATTTTCTTCTATATGTGATAAAAATATGCTGAAGGTGTAGCTAGACGTTATTCTGCAAAAGAAAAATCATTTTTCAGGAGTCCCAGGTACTACCAAGTTATTATCCTACTCTGTTTTAGTCGATACTTCATCTGTTTCCTGGCTTCAGTGAACACCTCCCTAATGCTACCTGCACGGCAAAATATTTTTATAGTATAATATACATTGATAGTTTTGGAAACAAACTTATCTACAGGTACGTAGCTAAAGATTTCTTCTGTTACAGAGAGTATATCCTCAGATCATCGATGTGAATTACCATTGACTTATACCGCTGTTAACCATTAACTCGATAGTGGTTTTGTATTTTTCGTCTTATCTTACCCAGATATACCATGTGTAACATTACAATGCATGCAAACGTATTACCTACCTTATACATAATAAATTGTTTCTCTGGGACTTGTATCTAAGAACTTCAAAACAACAACCTGTTCGTTTTTCATGTTTTAATTCACAAATTTTCATGTATGAATTAGACTTACAGTGTCTTGGGGTTTTTTTTGTGTGAGGTTGGTGTTCTTGATTTTTTCGGTTACCCGAGTGTATCTCTGCCATCATTTATTTTTAAAATGTCATGTCTCTAGAAACTAATACATTTTCCATCATAGCTAAATAGAAAATGGCATTATTATTCACTTTCATAAAAGAACAATTAATCTTTTTGATCTACTCACCTCATTAGAGCGTCGCCTCAGTTATTACATCTTTTGTTGACTGCATTTGCCATAATTTTGTTCGTATTACGAGGGCTTACACATATATATATACTATTATACATATATATATAACTATTATACAAATTCTCATATGCTCACTTATTTTATAACATTTCCAAAATGAACCTACTAAATTATTTATAGAGATATTTTTGTCGCGTTAGATATATCATATTTTACTACATAGATATTATTAGAAAGGTAACCCAAATTCGACTAGCTGGAATTATGGTGAACAGACTTTCAAATTCCATGTATTCTATATATGTCATTTCGTACAGTTTTGATTATTTTAGTTGATTACAAACGTGTGCGGATAACGAGATGTTAGGCTTAAATGGTGTTCCTGATAATTTTATCAGGCTTCTAGCAATCTCCAGTTCCTATTTAAGCTCATAATCTTTTAAGAGGCCTTTTTGGCTCACCTAAGCGTATGCTCGGTGAGCTTTTCTGATCGCAGTTTGTCCGCCGTCCGTCCGTCTGATGTTAACATTTTCTTAAAAAATCTTCTCAAGAACGGCTTATCGCAGATGTCTGCCATTTGGCAGATATTGTCCTTAGGTTGGTCTCTACTAGATTTGTTCATCGTATCGTCATCGCAGCTAGGGAAAATAACTTGTGCCGATGTTCGCATTTTTTATTTTAAAATCTACCCAAGAACCACTTATCGCAGAGGTCTGCCATTTTGCAAATATTATCCTTGGGTTGGTCTCTTCTAGATTTGTTCATGGTATCGTCATCGCAGCTAGGAAAGTAACTTTTGCCGATGTTGGAGAGAAATGCACAGGAAAAACCTATACCCCTGATGGGACTCGAACCCACGACTCTCACATAACCGGTCTGGTGCTCTACCAAATGAGCTACAGGGACATTCTGCCGATGTTCGCAGTTTTTTCATCCAAAAATCTTAAGAAGCGCTTATAGCAAAGGTCTGCTATTTGGCAGATATTGTCCTTGGTGTGGTCTCTTCCAGAAACGTTCATAGTATCGTTATTACACCTAAGGGAAGTAACTTATGCGAATGTTCGTATTTTTCTTAAGAAATCTTCTCAATAACTGCTTATCGCAGAGGTCTCATATTTGAAAGATATTGTCCTTGGGTTGGTCTCTTCTAGATTTTTTCAGCATCTCGTCATAGGACAAGGGGGGGGGGGGGGTAATTTCTATCGACTACTTAGTTGGAAATTTTTATCTCCATGTCTGCTTAGTGCTATGGTATGCCATTTTACAGATATTGTCTGTGTGGGTCTTATTCAGATTTGTTTTGGGCATCTGTGTTTTGGCAATTAGATGTGATTTCAGCCAAGGTTTTTTCCACGGATCTGTATTTTCTTGTTTTAGTTTCGTAATGAGTATTGTCGGGTCTCTTTATAATCCCATGTCCTGTTTTAGCGTCGTAATGGGTACTGTCGGGTCTCTTTGGCCTCTTGTCTCGTTTCAGTATTGCAATGAGTATTGTCGGGTCTCTTTGGCCTCTTGTCTCGTTTCAGTATTGCAATGAGTATTGTCGGGTCTCTTTGGCCTCTTCTGCCTTTTTCTCTTATTTTTTCAGGTGACCGTCTTGAGGCCTCTTGTTTGTGAAACAATCATATACCGTAAGCTGACTGCTCAATGACCGGAAATATTTCAGGCTCAGATTCTACATTTTTTACAATCTAGCTACTTTGTAATTTAGACGTCACAACTGTCAATATGTCGTCTGCTATTGTAACCTATTAGGAAAAAAATACCTAAGTAAATGACCAGTGGAGCTTTGTAATGTATTATTTTGTTGTAACAATGCCACTTTACTCCATTAATGATTAAAAATAAAGAGCGTGACTGTCGTTAGTGTTTGGAAAAATCCCAAATAAGACTTAACTCCAACAATAAAAACAGTCATGCGTAATGTCGAGATCTCGCGAGATCTCAATAACGTCCAATCTTGATCTGGAAACTTCGCAATTAAAAAATCGGCGAGATTTGTATACGATAGATTCTCCGTTAATTTCAGTTCGCAGAAGAATTTTGGTCGGAGACATGTTAGAGATGAGGAAATGAGTGACCCCATCGTATTTCTAAGATATCGCATAAAATTTCTTAATCCCTAGATTTGGCTAAAATTGGCTATATGACTCAGTTTAGTATATATAGCTTAATGTTAAACGTATATTATAAAACAACGCGGCGACACGTAATCTGCACATTAAGAAATTTTAGTCGATACTTTTACCGATATGTTACACAGAATTTGCCAGAAATTTTACTTCACTTGTCTATACGCCCTATAACGTTTCTTTTTTTCCTGTTCACCGTTTTCTACTGCTATTCTTGTGCTTTTTTCGCCATTGATGTACTTCAGTTTGTAAAAACTGCTATTCATGTCGAAACTAATCTTGTTGGTGTACAGTGATTTTGTTATGGAATAAAGTTACATACTCTGTAATCTGTTAAAATGTACCCCAGTAAGTCTTGTTACTCTCGTTGAAATACTGTATTTACTAGGAACTATTAATTTTGCTAGGAATCTCTATTACACTGAGTCAAATTAAAAACCTCCCCGTTATCCATACTATATGTACTATTGCGCACGCGTCTCGACCTATTTTACCTGAGTTGAATCGCTTTGATTTACCTGTAAAACTACATGAACTAAATTGACGCTTGTCCCGACTAAATTTTATTTGTCATAATAGTTGTATATAAAATCAAAGACAACGTAATTTAAAGTGAGTTAACTATTTTATAGGTTCCCAACAGGTTGTAGAGCACAGACACACTCGTTCGCCGACATACAACCAGAACGCACGTTGATGGTGCCTCCAATCTAAATGAATGTTTCAGCGTTCTCTTAGTTACCTTACATCGGTGAGTGTAATATGGGATGTACGTTAGATTCGAAGCAGGTCAAAACGTCCCCTTTTCCAAAACGACCCATACCAAACGCCCCCTACTCCCTACCTAACGCCCCCTACTACCTACCAAAATGTTCCCCTACCATAACGTGGCCCAATTCATTAATGCTTGTCACGAATTACAGTCAAGTCCGACTCAAACTAAGTGGGCCAAAACTAAGTCGGACATAACTAGAGTCGAGTCAGACACTGGGCTAGTCATCTCGGACAATAGCATCTCGGCACATCGGTATATTATACCGCAGAATGCTTATGCTTTTAAGAGGTTGCCGTCTGTATTGTATTAATTACAACCCAGCAATAACAATAGTTACTTAGGTCCACGTGCTGGGCCGGAATTAAGAGAACCCTCACTACTAGCCCGGTACTAGCCTCACTCGAGGTGGGGGAAACAGGCTACATGCGTGCCCATGTGTGTGTATGTTTGTTGAGATTTACGGCACCTCCCAAGAAAACTAATTTGCACCATTGGTTCCAATTTGCGACATCAGCCCCAATTTGCGACATCGACTCCAAATTGCGACATCTCCCAATGTTCTTATCTGTATACAAAAGCCAAATTTTCTCATCAAAGGCGAAC
>WURV02161066.1:0-15638 GCA_011762755.2 Epimenia babai | reverse complement strand
AATGTGTCGTTCCATCATCATGTTTGCCTTATGAGAACAGCTCGAACACCCACCCAGAAAAAAGGTCAGGCCAACCAAGCCTGCGACAATACAGCGCGAGCCAGCAGCAAGACACCTAAACGTAATCACGGGACCGGTATTGTAGACGGGTTATTGCCAGTAAACATGTCTGCTGGATTGCCCGTTCCATGACTCAAGGGCCAGGTTGCGCCGTCATGAACAAATCCATCAGCGAAGAATCCATCATCAACTCTAACGGAGTTCTTGCCACCGCATGCGCTAATCGTCGAAAAATAGTGGACGGGCCCCCTCTTACCACGGCCTGGTCTCCCCTTGTAGAAATACCCCTCGTCAACTACCGAGAAGTATTTCCGCTTATTCCCGACCGCATTACAGAATATCCTCGACCAATCCCAGCAAAAGTAGCCCCCGATGTGCTCGGCTTTCGGGTTCGGGGCATGTGGGAGGCCAGCAGCGCCGCGTGGCTGGCCCCACCAACCATTCCACTCGGCCAAGATATCATTGGCAACCGCATCCGCCTCCTTCTCGCAATCCGCGCGTTTCGGAGGCGGGCAGTCTTTACATAGTTTCTTCAACTCACTCCCCATCCCTGACAACTCCGTAACTCCGTTGCTATAATTGGTGAGCTGGTGCGAGTAGTTGTTTCGGTTTGCCTGTGCGGGGTCACCGCCACCATCACACCCAGCCAAGAACGGGAGAAGCGGGAGAATCAGAAGCAATGGAGGGAAATCGCCAAGTGGATCAATAACATTTGTAGGATCTCCCCGAAAAGAGGAGTACCCATTCCCTTGCCCGTGACGCCACACACCCGTCCGATCGAGCGACCAGAACTCACCGACAGCAGGGTCGTAATATCTCTGCCTAAACTGATACAACGCTGCTTCCGCGTCATAACGCCGCCCTTGGAACATGTATGGGTTCTGCCCGGCCGCCCCCCCGGATCCGACCCCTGAAATTCGTGGCTCCCCGAGCCACGAATACTCATATTCTACTACTCGCACACCAACCGCATCAGTCAGCGCACCAACACATCCAAGACTATTACTGTGGTAGTAAAAGTCGTCTTTCTGCAGCACAGTCCACACGCGCATTTGCAAGTGCTCATCGACACCTGAGCCAGCAACATACTCCCGCGCAGGAAGGATGCCGCCCCCAGCACGCTCCTCCATCACACGCCAGCGCAGATCGTAACAGTACTGCGTGCCAGTGACGACCCCGCCTATGTTCGTAACGCGCACGACACGGCGGTTTTCGGCATCGTAGACATACTGAGCAATTGGCACTCCAAGAGAGTCGTAGACATACGTGATTCGTCCAAAGGTGTCGTATTCGAACGTCTGCCGCCCTGTGCCCCCGACACGATCAATCAGAGCGCCCTCCTGATTGTAGAGCCGCGCACTACCGTTGAATCCGCTGTACTGGTTCAACCCAGCCTCAGCCGGTATCTGGTCTACCTGTGGCGCACGAGCCACTCCCTCGTCGCTGAATGTCAACATCTTGTCAGTGCCGTCCAACGTCCTTGAACTCGACACACCATTGAGCATTCCCGGCGTGCTATCGCGCCGGAAACCCAACCCTCGGTAGGCCGCATCAAACACATGGTCATCTTGATGCCCGACGGCACCCATGTGCTCTCGCACCTCAGACGTGCGCCGATTTGTTAGGTTGTAGGTGTTTCGGTAACCGGTCACTTGCGCGCCACCCACTTTCCATTCGTGGCGCACATAACGACGGTTCGCGTCATAACCGGCCCCCGCGCCAGTCATGGTCTGCTGCGTGCCCGGATCAGACTTCCGTAGGGTCGCCCCGTTCCCATACCGCATCCAAGCTAATCGGCTGCGACCAATGTATTCCTTTTGAGCAATAACCGAAACCGCAGGGACCGCATCCCGAACCTCGGTCAGGCGATCCAAGCCATCGTAGGATCGGTCCACTTTCCGGCCACTCGGGTAGGTTTCCGACACCAGACGGCTCGCCCCTTGATACTCGTGTGTGGACTCACCAACCGACACTCCAATCCTACTCTGATACGTTCGACGGCCCAGTGAGTCATAGAAGTAGACCACGAACGCATCATCATCCGTGCCAGGCCCGTTGAAGGCACAGTGCGTCCAAATACGGCCCAAGTCGTCATAAAAGAAGCAACTTGTAATATTGCCGAATGTATTATTATAACTCAGGTAGCCCGGGTCTCCCGGCATCTTTGAGGCGCTCTTTACGACCTCGATCAACTGACGTCCTTCGGGGTCGTTCGCGTATTCGAATACGTAACCCGTCTTGTTCGTATACTCCTCGAGCTCGTCATCGACGTTGTATGCCCAGAACTCCGTCGTGAGGTCCCCGTACGTTATGCTGACTCTACGGCTCAACTGGTCCCAGCCGTATGCCGTGTCGTTACCGGAATCATCCGTACGCGTAATGATACGATGCAATGCATCCCATCCTTGAGCAATCTCGATCATTCCGTTGTTTACCGCCACTGTAGCACCGACACCGGACGCTGACAGGTACTGCCTGCTTTTAACCTGGCGATCGAGAGCGTCGTGGAAGCACTGCACCTCGTTACCGTTCGCATCACGCGTCATCACGAGGTTGTCGCGCGAGTCGTAGCCAAACTCGGTTATCTGCGACACACCGATCGGCTCAACGATTTTCGTGCGTCGGTCCAGAGCATCGAACTCAAACGTCGTAACAAACACTTCGTCGTTCAACACGACGGCCGTGTTCGCAGCAGACTCCGTCTCCGTTACACTCAGCAAGTTATCGTTATTGTCGTATGCGGACTCCGCAAGGTTCCCAACAGGGTCCAACAGGGACAACGCGCGACCGACACCATCAAAGCTATACTTGGTGACATCTGCATCGGCATCCAGCTTGCCGATTGCTCGATTCGCGCGATCGTAAATCGTGACCGACGAAACTGTATCAACACCGTCCGTTGGATCATCCAAAGCACCGGGATCAATCGCGCCCTTGCTGTAGCCAGCGGCAGCAGCCACGTGAAAGACATGCCGGTTCGTGCGGACGAGGCGATCTCGCTCATCGAAAACAAATCCGGTCTCGGCAAGATCTGTGATAGCGAATGGACTCAGCAAGCTATCACATGCCCCGCGCTGCAAAACGTTGATGACGTTACCGGAAGCATCATAGGTTCTCGTCGTCTCCAACCCGCGACGATCCACTTTCTGTCGTGGCCGGTCAAAGCCATCGTAGAGATGTGACGTCACGTCACCACTTAAGGATCCGAACGCCGTTGGCACTCCGTCTTGCGAAACAGCATCGACCATCGATGTGACGTTCCCGTTGGCGTCGATCTTCGTGGCTGTTACTGCATCAATTACGCCGGCACCACGTGTTGTTGTGAACGAGATGTTGCGTTCGTCATACGTCCATTCCGTGCGCGACACTTCCGGCGTCCCGAACCCGCGAATCTCTACTGTCCTGTTCTGGCTCGCGTCGTACTCGTACCTTGTCGTGATGGCAAGCCCACCCGAGTCGCGCACTACTTGCGTGACGAAGTCGAGGATGTCGTAGCTGTAGCGCGTCGTAATGAAGCCAGAGAGGGATGAACCGTTCGGATTGCCAACATCTTCGACTCTCGTCTCCTGCACGTTGTCATTGGCGTCGTAGAGGGTGATGTGTTCGTACCCAAATGCAGTCAGCCCGGATCCTGCCGGCACAACTGCCGCGCGCACCTCCTTGACCACCTGGTCGCGCTCGTTGACCAAACGGTGCGTTTCGATGCCGCGTGGATCCGTAATCTGCGTCGGCATCCCCCGAGCGTTCGCAGGGAATCCAGACACGGGTCCATATCCATACTTCGTAACGCGGTTAACGGGTGCTGGATTAGTCGACGTGTTGCGTCCGGCACCGGACGTAGTGTCCTCATGATATTCAGCAATATACCCACCCCCTGCCTGACTAACGCTCCCGGACGTCAAATTAACACCATCGAAGTAAAACCACTCATCTACGTTCTCTTCTGCATCAGTATGGCGGGTGCGTAGTCCAAATACATTGAAGGCGAATGTTTCGACTGCATTTTGTGTGATCGCCAAATTGAATGGTGGGCCAGCGGCCTGACTCGGGAGACTTACTTGCGGATGGTCAATGCGAATGACGTTGCCGCAATATTGACTTGTCAGCCCATCACCGTTCACGTCAGAATGACCAACACCGGCAATCACGCCATTGGCAAAAGCCGTCACGCCAGAACTCGCCAGTTCAATCGCCAACTCGAGGTTTGTCAAACCGAGCTTCGGAGCCAAAGCCGTGACGGCGCCACTTAGGTCCTCCATGTAATCAACGAACTGCGTTGTGACGAAACCACGCGGATCCGTCGACCTAAAACGGCGATTGAACACTGGCTCGTAGCCGTAAGAGTAGACGATGGAACTTTGGTCTGACACGCGAGTGTCCGGAAGAAGCGTTTTCGTCATCTGATTGCTCAGCGCCAATCTATTCGCACCCGCGGTTGGATACGTGATGACGACCTGGTTGCCCAGTGGCTTCAGTTCCGACAGCAACAGACCATCAGGCGTGTAGCTGAACGTCCTCGTGTACGGCCCAGATGGAGCCATCGTCCGCAAGGCGGGCGATGTCGCCTCCTGAATACTCTCGGTGAGCATCTGCCCCAAGTAATTCATCGTGACTTCCGTCACAACACCGCGCCGGTCAGTGACGTCAATCTCGATCACGGGCGTCGTTATGTCAACCATACCCGGGGTCACAGTCAGGTTCGTGCAGGAGTAACTGAACGTCCCGTTGCCGATAGTATGCGTCGAAACAAAGCCGAAGAATGCGCCACTGCCCTCTTCGTAGGTCCACGCCAAACGAGCTGGGCCGCTGCCAGCCACCTCGTTCGGATAGGTCACCGACGTCAACGCGTGCTCAAGCACGGTGCCGGTCAATCCACGATAGGTGTAGTTCGTGGTCTTTCCGGCAAAGTCGTTCAAGCCGCCTGTGGTCGCAACACCCGGCGTCACGACGGACGTCAGGTCATCGGCAGTGTACACGTAGACGACGGCACGCGGCGTCGTTGTGTCAGTGATCGATAAGAGGAGCCTCGACTCATCCAAAGTCGCCGTGCCAACATCGTCTGGGTAGTAAGAGAAGTCGAGGTCGCGCCCGTAAGAATCCACCAACTTCAAGATCCGACGGTCCAGAAGAATCGGCTCCGTGACAGGATCTTCGTAGACGACCTGGATCTTGTTGTCGTTGGGTGACACGACCTCGGTCATGTGCCCGACGATGACTCCATCACCACGGTCCTCGCCGTGAAACACGAGCGTGGTGCCATGCGGTCGGCGGACCTTCATCGTGCCAACAACAGGATTCGGATTAACGCTAGTTTGCGTCCACACAGCTCGGTCAAGGCGCCCCTGATTTCCATCCCATTGGTTTACCTTGCCAGCAACGGCATCGAACGAATCTATCCGGCCAAACCCTGTGAACGTCAGAGATGTCCCACTGAGCTCAAACGTGCGACGGTAGTTGAGTGACCAGGCCGGTCCGAACAGGGATGATGAATCATCAACACGCGTCGTGTGGCGACGCATGATGCGCAAATTGACACCTCGATCGCGCCCCTTCAGAAACTAGTCGGTGGCCGTACACACCTCTTGGCCGCTGTGAAGTAGGACCGTTTCACTGCCAAGGTTGACGGACGACTGCACGTCATCGCACTCGCATGCCGTACACCCATCGGCGATTCCGAGTGCCCCCCCCTGGCAGCCGGTCGGTGAATTGAACACCGGTGGTTGCTCGGAGATGTACTCACGCCCCTTGTTGCCGTTCCCTTGTGGCGCCTGCGCAAGGACCAACGAGCAACTGGCGAAGAGGAACACGAACGCACGAACAAGCGAAAGCTGTGTGGACATGATGAGGCTAGGGTCTGGGTGAGGGCCTCGGGCCCGAAGTGGTCTCCGTCGAAGAGCGAACCTAGCAGCTCTCAGCGGTCCCGCAACCCCCGATGAGATCGGCGCAACAGGTCAGCTCCCCGACGCGTAACCACCATCCACTCGCCCTACAACTCCGGCATCTTCAAGTGCGCGAAGGGCTTCCGTGACGGCGAGCATCCTGCAGCCAAGCGCATCACGAATGGCGCGCTGTTGCATCGGGCGTGACGTACCACGCAAGAGTTCCTGGACTTCACGAGCGACGTCGCGACGAACACGCTTCTGGACTTCCAATCCTTCGGGCGACGGGTGATCGTCCCCCTCGCGCTTTCGAAACTCCAAGGCGTGCAGCGCCAGCGCTTCGCCTTCACCTCGCAAGACGATCTCAAGTGACTCGAAGCCTTCCGCCCCGCGCTGCTCCGCCGTCAGGTAGACCGAGCCTGCATCGCGAGCGAGGTAGAGGTTGGAATCGCCGAACGCATGAAGGTCACCACTGCCACGCAGTGCTTGCCCCGGCCGCATGTTTTGGCCGCCCTTGCGCATGTGGTGCACGAGCAGCACGGCGGTGCTGAACTCCCGCTGCAGCGTGCGCAAGAACTGCAAGACCTCCCCCACGCCGCTCGCCGAGTTCTCATCCGACATCGTCACGCGAACGAAAGGATCGATGATCAACAACTTCGGCTGAACATGCTTCACGCACTGTCGAAGGAGAGCCTGCCCCTCTTCGGTATCGAGCAGTAACTCCGGCACCGTCACAAACGTCACCGGCACGTCTTCGATCGCTCGACCAAGCGTCGCGGCGATGCCGGCAACACGTGCCCGAACCTGATGCTCTGCATCTTCGGCTGCGAAGTACAACACGGGCCCAGACTCAGGGACCATGAACCGACGCAAGCACGGTTCACCCGTCGCAACAGAGACGGCCATGTCGAGTGCCAACCAGGTCTTCATGCACTTGGGTTCCGCACCGAGAAGCCCAGCACCATTCGCTGCCCATAAACCTTCAATGAGCCATGCGCGTTCGGCGCCGCGCTGCTCGAGCTCTGCTGCAGTACGAAGCGGGAGCAGCCCCTCACCAAACCGATCTGCACGCTTGACCATGGCGGCCAAGTGTACGTTTCCGGTTTCCGTTTCCCATCGCGAGCCCCTGGCGGGAAACCACACAACAAGATGCCAGCTAGGAGGAAGGCCGCACCGCCTCAACAGCAGGTGCGGCCCAACCCGTCACTTCCTCTTGGGCGTGCTCTTCTTCGTAGCAGCCTTCTTCATCGCCGGTTTCTTCGCCGCTGGTTTGTTGGCCGTCTTCCTCTTCCGATCCGGAGCCTGCGTCAAGACGGATGCAGCAACGCTGCGCTGCGCTGGTGTCGAAGCCG
This sequence comes from Epimenia babai, assembly GCA_011762755.2. Lineage (NCBI taxonomy): Eukaryota > Metazoa > Mollusca > Solenogastres > Cavibelonia > Epimeniidae > Epimenia > Epimenia babai. Next base: position 8,347 of record WURV02161066.1, on the reverse strand, counting down.
GGTTGCTAAGCTGTTTCGACGCTTTCCGAGCAATCGGTTTCGACGTCTTCTCGTTCGTCACGGCAGCCGGTGTAGCTTTCTTGGTCGCCTTCTTCCGGTTCGGGGATTGCGTCAACGCAGAGCCTGCCACGCTGCGTTGCGCCTTGGTGGAGCTGGAACTGCGAAGTTGCTGGCTCGCCTTCTTGGCGACCTTCTTCGACGTCTTCTCGTTACTTGCCATTGCTGTCGTTCCTCGCCGACGAGACTCGTTCTCGCTCGACATGACCAATACGCATGCCCCACGCCCGATGGCTTGGTGATTCAGCATGATGTCGTCCCTTTGTGCCATTGCTGCGCCTGCATGGTGCGATAGCGCAAGTACGCGTCGTCCCACTTCTTGCGCGTCCATCCCCTGCCCTTCTGGGCAAGCAGGAACGGGTCGCGCACCCGGTGGTTCTTCGCGAGCAGCACGCACTGCTGCACGACGTAGGCATCGACCTCGCTGAGCAGCGGGGCTGCTTGGGATTCCTTCGGGGGCTGGAGTGATGGCATCAGCGCCGCCATGCCTGGCGCAAGCGGTTGCTCGCGACGGTGCTGGCGCAACCGTGCACGTGCCGCGTCCTCATCCGAGTCCGTGATGAACGCAGTCTTGGCGTTGCGCAGGTACCAGCTAAACAGCTTCGATGGGTTGTTGCCCCGCGTTCGTGCCCGGTTTGCGAGCGCCACAAAGTCGAGCTCGCTGATCTGTGGGCCAAATCCTCGGGTCTGCGAAAGCTGGCCGTGCAGTGTGAGCAATCGCTCGGTGTCCGTCAGATCTGCTGAACGAATGTCCCGTAGGTTCGGTGGCGCCGTAGACGGTAGGGGTGAGCCCCCCTCCCCCACCGGATCTGGATTGGCCAGTCGCCTGGCAGATCTGGTGGTCTTCTTCTTCCGACTGCCCGAGCCCCTTTCGAGAGAAACACCAGGCTGGTCTGGCCGAGACGAGGCTTTGCCTCGCGGGCCGAGCGTTCTGGTTATGAATCTCGAAGAGGAAACCTGTTTAGATGGGCTAGCAGATTCACCTGCGTTTTGGGGGTGAGGGCTAGCAGATTCACCTTCATCCGTCGCCGGCGACGCGTCGGGGCCGCGTTCGAGCGCCCAGTCGACTTCGACGACATCGTGTACCCCCCAACGTTGGCGCTCCCACTGCCGGGTCTCGATTGGGCGTAGCCATCCGAGCTCAATCAGCTTGGCGCGCGCGTTTGTGAGGGCACGCCGGCTGATGCCGAAGGCGTCCTCGACGTCACTGAGCTTCAGGCGGCCATCGATCCGGTAGCGGCGTTCCTTGGCACGCCAGAACACGGAGCGCATAAGGGCTGCGAGCATGTAGCCGGTCTCGGCGCGGCCGAACCCGGCAGCGAGCGCGCGCAGTGTGCGCCGCGGCACGGGAACGATCCCACGTCCCTGCTCCAACACAGGATGCTTGAGGAAGGCGAAGAAGTCGCCCGTTTGTTCGATCTGCAGTTGCCCGATGGATGTGGCGATAGAGAGTTCGTGCTTCGCGATCGTGACCAGACCCAGAGCGGCGAGGTGCTTGGCGTCAGCCTTGAGTGCGCGAAGAGCTGTGCCCGAGCCCCTGCCCCCCACCAGGCGAGCGAGCTCGTCGATGCCGTAGGTGGGTTTGCGCGAAACGCCTTCACTCGTGTAGCGCCGTCGTTCCTGCATTTCGCAGGCGGCAAAAGCGATTCGCAATTGTCGGCGGGTGATGATGGCCTCTCGGTAGAGCCACCAGAACAGCGCGAGCTGTTGTGTGGTGAAGTGTCTGGCTCGGCCTTCGATCGTCTCGCGGTAGACCGCGGTGTTCTTGCGGGGCGATGCCCCCCCACTCCGGCCTCGCGTGGCGGAGTTATCCACCACCTTGTTTGGCGGTGGTTTAGGTGCTGCGCAGGCAGCGGCTAGTGTGGTCAAGTGCGCCTCCCTGGGGCGCGTTAGGCACACAGATACCCGGAACCTGCTCGATTCCGCTTGACCGCTACGACCAATCGGCACTAAACTGAACGTGCTAGAATTCGGCTTAGCCTGGTCGTGGTTCTTTCCGGAACCAAATAGGCTCTGAAATGGCCCCCCGAGCGCGCAAGTGCTTGCTGGGGCTCTTTCGTTTTAGGGGCGTCCTAGAGCGTCACGCGCCTCCTCTGCTGGTTGATGCCCCCCACCCGCATGTTCTGACCAACAGCAGGCACCGCGGAGGCGTGGATGTACTACCTAAGGCTGTAGCCGATTCGGGAGACCGAAGTCAATCTCAGAAGCTGTTGCCAACAAGGGCGTTGCCCTCTCGGCCACTGCGAACCGAGCAATTGACCGGCGTGCACAGGGCGTCGGGCAGAGGGCAATAGGTCAAGAGACCGGTGCGCGAAGGTTGGCGCGTGGGGGGTGGTTACAGGAAGGTCAGGAGGTCAAGAGGTGGGTGTGCACAGGCGGGTGTGCATGGGGCGTGGCGCATCGGTCAGAAGGTCGATGTGCCTGTGGATACTTAGGAACCAAGGCTTGCGCTTCAACGGATCCCCATGTTAGGGTCAGTTGACCGTCGCACATAGGCCATCATGACGCGGTCATTAGGCCGCACTGTATGGGTGGGTGTGCGACGGTCATGAGGTCAGTAGGTCAGCTGATCACTTGAAACAGGCGGATACACACAGGCCAACAGGTCAATTGCCCCACGCATTCTTGTGGTGATCGGGGCAGGCAAAAAAATCTGTGGGCAACACGGAAACTAGGGAGACAGCGATGGCTGATGAGCAAGCGCAGGCACAGCAGATACGGCAAACCAAGGTGATCGCAGTAGGCAATCAGAAAGGTGGGGTCGGTAAGTCGACTAATACCATACACTTAGCGGCGGCTCTCGGTGAGCAGGGGTACCGAGTTTTGCTTGTCGATCTTGACGCCAACTGCGGGGCAACCCGAGCTCTTGGCCTTGGCACAGACTGGCTCGGCACGTTTGAGGCGTTGCTGGGTGATCCAGTCGAAGGGCTGATTGCGCGTACAGATCCGAACGAAGGCATCCGCTTGCCGAAGAACGTCGAGCTTCTGCCCGCCCGCCGCAAGCTCGAGGAGTTTGAAGACGAGTGTCGCAAGCGCAACAAGTTCACCGATCCGACTGCGACTCTAAAGCCTGTGTTGGATGGGCTTAGAGGCAGTTTCGACTACATTTTCCTCGATACTGCGCCTCGAGCCGATGCGCCAACGGTCGCAGCCTATCGCGCCGCGGACTGGTTCATCCTCTCTACCGAGGCTGCAAAGCTGTCAGTGGACGGTTTGACGGATGCGCTCATGGACATTCAAGCCGTGCGCGAAGCTGGGAACTCGCACCTGCGGCTCTTGGGCGTTGTGATGTGCAAGGTCGACGTGCGGACACGGGTCGCGAGCACCTACTTGCCACGAATCCGAAAGGAGTTCGAGGCTGCCGGGGAGTTGGGGGCGTTCGAGACCTTCATTGGGCGCACGACGGAGGTGCAAGGTGCACAAGATCAAGGTGTTACGATGTTCGAGTTTAGCCCCTCGCACAAAGTCACAGATCAATTCAGACAACTGGCCAAAGAAGTGCAGGCGCGACTGAAGGTCGCTGAGCAAGTGGATGCACCACCCGCGACAGAGAAACCGCCAGCAGGGGAGGGTGTAGCCAATGCCTAAGCGAGCAAGCGACGAAGCTGTCGATCCAGTGCGGTCTCGGTTAGCTGGAGCGGTTGCGGCACCTATGCCAAAGGTGGGTGCGCAACCGGCTGAGGAAACAGAGCGTTTGCCCGATCCGGCGCCCACACCGAAACGTGTTCAGCCCGCGCGCCCAATAGCGAGGGCGAAGCCACCGTCGCCGGTAAAGGCTCCAGACCTCCTCGCCAACGTGAACCGGAAGTTCATGGTGACACCGCAAGAAGCGGAACGCATGGCTGATGTCACTCTCGCGATCTCGAAGGCGTTTGGCGGCAAGGTGGCGCACACGAAGATTTCGCGGGTGCTCTGGACCATCCTTGGTGATGCGGAGGAGAGGATCAGGAGGATGCCCCCGAGCGAGTCTCGTGCGTTACCATCCACCGGCAATGCGGAAGCGCAAGCCGAGTATGAACAGGCGCTCTACGAGTTCGTCCAACAGATCCTTCACCCGACCTCTTCACGATAGGGCTGGTGCAAACCGGTTATCGTGCACAGGTGCATGCGCAAGGGTCGGTGCGCATTGACCCATGGGCTCTGAGACCACAGACGATGGCGGCAAGACGTGTGTGGTCGTGTTCGGGTTGCCCCGCTACACGGATGCGCGTGACCGGTCGTTTACGATGGAACGCGGCTATGTTCCGAACGACGCGTTCATCACCTGCTCGAGCGCCAAGAGCGTGTTCGGCACGTCAGATCGCAAGGATCGCCTCAATGGCGTCAGCGTTCATTGGGCCTATGTCACGGACGGGTTTGTCAACGAGATGGAACGTCGTGCGCTGGCACGGTTCTGGAGCTGCTACTGCAGCGAGCTCGGCGCCACGCTTGCTTCGTTCTCGCCTTCGACCGAGCTCGTACTCGACCGGGTGAAGGCCGGCGCAAGTGATCCGGCCGTGCCAGGCGCGACCATCGATCGCACGGTCAAAGAGTTCGTCATGTTGCGGTTCGGTGGGGAGACGCCGAAGGTCTCGAAGCCGGTTCCAGCCGTGAAGCCCAAGCAGCTGCGATATGTTCAGGCGTCGCCGGCGACGTCGAAGCCGGTCAAGCTCACGCCGCAAGTGAAGGAGGCCGTCGAGGCGGCCGCGAAAGAGATCGCCCCGCCGCCGAAGGGGTTCGCACAAATCGCGGCGTTCTGGCTTGGCGATCCATCGCAGCAAATCGACGTCGACTTGCGTGTGCGGGCATCTCCAAAAGCGGAGGTCCTGTACTTCGGGCGAAAGAAGACCGCGGAAGGGAGACATCTTGGTGACGTCACGGTTGCACAGAAGCCGGGCTCGAGCTGGAAGGCAACGGCCGAGATCATCGAAGTGCAGGACGCCGCGCTTGAGACGCTGCGCTGCACTGTGAACCTGTATCAAAACAGCAGCGGCAAGCCTGTCGTCGGCACCGTGCGGCTGGTTCTGAGGGACCGTGCAGTCGATGTGCCGTTCCGGCTTGAGGGTCAGGGCGACAAGGGCAGCGGCAAGGCTCCTGGTTGCTGGCAGGTGATCGATCTGCTGAAGGCGTGGCAACGATGAGGGCTACACCACCGGCACCGGACCTCTCCTTGCTCGACGGGCTCCTTCGCGGTGTGCCTGGCCAAAAGCCGGCCGCCGCACAGGAGGAGTGGTCAACGGCGCAGGCCTTGGCTGCGATGGAGCGGTTCCAATTCGACCCTGCAAATCCTCGAGGCAAGATCCCTCTCGGCGTTGTCGGCGCGCGGATGGACAGCAAGCGTCTCGCTGATGGGCGGTTGGTTCACGCCGCGATGGGGGGCTCGTTGATGGGCGTTGCCGACGATCGTCACGGCACGATATTCAGCGGCACGCGCGGGAATAAGGCCGCAGCCACATCCTTCCGCGCTTGGCAACAGACTCGGTCAACTCGTACTTGACGTTCACACCTAAGGGTGACCATGCGAGGGAGTGCGCACTATTTAGGTCCAAGGTGTTTGGGCAGGACGTGTACGTCTTCGACCCTTACGGCACGGCCGGGGAGGCGTGTGCGCCACTTCGGGTGAAGTGGAACCCGATGCAGCGTGTCGACAAGAGCGATGCGGATGCGGTGGTTGATGCGGCCACCGACATCGCCGAAGCGATCGTGGTTACGACGCAACGCGGCGATACGCACTGGGACGATGCAGGTGGTCACCTGATCGAGAGCGTCGCGGCGCATGTGATGACGGCCGAAGAGTTCTCCGGCAGGCGCACTCTTGGTGAAGTGCGAAAGCAGATCATGCTGTACGGCGACGACCCGGAAGGGGAGCTCGCCCAAGGCATGACGATGTCGACGGCAGCCCAGGGCTTCGTGTGTGAAGGCGGTTTCGCGTTCTTCGGCAAGGACGACCGCGAGCGCTCGAGCGTGCTTTCAACGGCACGCAGGCACCTCCACTTCCTCAGCTATCCAAAGATCACAGCAACGCTCGAGGATGGTCCGCTGGATCTCGGCGATCTTCTGAGTCGTCCGATGTCCGTGTTCGTCTGCCTGCCGGCGTCGAAGCTTGGCCCGGCTGCAGGTGTCATGCGATTGTTCATCAACAATGCACTTGCCGGCTTCGAGAAGAACGAGAACCGGCATGCGCACCAGCACCAGGCAGGAGGCCATCGCTGTCATCTGCTCCTCGATGAGTACGCATCGATTGCAAGGCTGCGATCGATCGAGTCGGCGGCAGGTCAAATTGCTGGCTTGGGCTGCAGCCTGCAGATCATTTGCCAGGACCTCTCGCAGCTGAAAGCGATCCACGCTGATCGTTGGGAAACGTTCTTGGCCAACAGTGGAACCCTGATCTTCGGCTCCAACACCGATACGACAACGCTGCAGTGGATCGAGAAGCGATTGGGCACAACGGAGGTGCGCAGTGCTTCACGGCGCAACCCGTCGTTGTCCCAGGCGGTGGGTGAGGGAGATCTCGGATCGTCGTACTCGAGCAACACGCACGCGTTGATGAGCATGGTCGAGATCGCGCGAATCTTCGATCGCGACGATCCACTGTCCCGCCAGCTCGTCTTCCTGCCGACGGTGGGGCCAGCGATCATGCAGAGGACGCAGATCGACACGCACGAGGCATACGCACCGTTTCGGGACTGGAAGAAGCGCTATGACCCGTAAGGCCCTTCTGGAGTGGCCACCGGTGCGCACCGTCGAGGAGGGTGCGCGTGAGTTCAGCATGCGCTGCCTCAGCATGGAACGATGGTATTGGACGCACCAGGTGTGCCGGTGGTTGCTGCGCATTCTCGGCGCTGCTGGGATGATGGCAGCATCGGTCACGCTGTGGTCTGACGGCCTAAGCGTTGCGCATCTTGAGGGTTGGCACGCGGAGTTCGCTTGGGTCATCCGAAAGTGGGCGCAGGACCAGTGGCTTCTGGATCTCCCTGTCAGTGTCGAAGCGTTCGACTGGGTACTGTTCATCGTCGGCGCGTTGCTCTTTGGCACTGCGCACCGAGTTGGGAACTTGATTGCCGAGCTCGTGCTGTTCTGCATGAGCAGGTTCCTCGCGAAACGGATCACGATCACGATCACACCTGAAGTCCTCGCGGTGAACCGAGGCCGAAGGGACGATTTGACCCTTGTGCGTGGCGATATCGGCGATGGGCAAGTGCAGGTGCGTCTGGTTTCGCTTGAGGATTACTTCTCGCGGATCAGTTCGACCGAGCTGGTCAAGAGACAGTTCCTCACCCGTGATCTACGTGTGCCGCCGGCGATTGTCGAGATCGTGCAGGGACTCTCACGCCACAAGATCATCGCTGCACGTAGAAAGGACGAAGCCGAGGCGATCGTAGTGCGGTGCAACGAGGCCCTTCTCGCTACGAGCTAGCCCGACCAATGAACATCCACGATGCCGGCGACGAGTTCATCGAAGCCGTGAACAAGGGTGCCGAGAGAGATGTCGGTGTCGAGAAAGGCCATGCGACACGGTCATTCAACCATGTCTCCCCTTCGCGGACATCGCCGCCGGCGACGCCGGAGTTGAAGCACGACAAGGAGCCTCCGCAGGGGCCAACACTTGGCGATGGTGGCTCGGTGGGTGACGAAGCGACCCAGGACTACGCCCGCGCGTTGAGGGAAGCGCTCACACGCCGGACAGCGTTCAACCGAGCAGCGAAAGGTCGTGATGGCCCGGAGCTTGGACGCGGTTAGCGCTTGTACTGCTGCGTGGGGGCGTGCTATGGTGGGGAATGGAGAGAACAGCATTCCGAACTGAGCGAGACATCGAACGCTGGATGCAGCCCTACACGGGCGCCGTTCTGATGCCTGGACTGCGCCACAAACTGCACACCTCGAGCCGTCTGTTCTTCGACTTCTATTGGCAGTTGTTGGAACTGGGCTACAGCGAGCAGCAGATCGCAACGCGGGCTATCGAATGGCGGTGGGCAGCGGCGGAGCCCTTGCACGAGGACTTCGCCATGCTGAGCTGCGTGTTCGAGCTCGCGCAGCACCAAAACCTGCAGCCTTCACCAGAGTTGCCGCTCTACACGGACTCGACGCATCCGCGACGGATTGTCGATCGGTTCAAGTAGGCCAGCGGCCGCGAGTCCTTAAACTTGCCGAAACCGGGTGTTCCCGGATACTCCGCCATGAGTCAGATCACCGGAATCCCGGTCGACGGCTACGAAACAGTCGCCATGAAAGAGGGCTCTCCTAAAGCAGCTGTAGCTGCTGAGGCAAATGAACACCGCCGCAACAGAGGTAGACGGTGGCAATGAGCGGA
>WURV02161055.1:0-15639 GCA_011762755.2 Epimenia babai | reverse complement strand
ACAATGAGATGACGACATAGCGGGGAGGTAAGCGACATAGAGAACACATATAGAGCATCTGAAGCACAGCAAACGTCTCAGAGGGAAAAAGCCCCAACAAAACCACACTGCAAGGGCTACCCAGACCCCCATGGGCAATGGGGTTTAAGGCATTTTTAGCCCAAAAAACACCACAGTTAGTCTATTGGTCAGAGCGGGATTTGAACCAGGGACCCCTGGATTCAAAGTCAAACGCTCTACCCAGTAGATGCGGTACTTTTATTACTGCTGATATTCGTTGCCGACAAAACACTACTTGGTCGGATAAACGGAGTCTATTGTAATAACAAATACCCATTTCGTCACCAACTACGATTTACGGAAAGGCAAATTTCCGGATACCTGAGTACTAATAAGTAAGAAAAAATGCATTCCAGACGTCGCCGCCGGATAAGTGCGGGTGTCGGATAAATGAGTCTTGATAACTGAGAGCAGACTGTACTTAGATGCTGGTAGAACATGCCTGCTCCTGATTGCGCAACTGTATCAAAATGCGCTCTCGGTGACATAGGTTCAAGTAAGAAAGATGCGCTTTTATTATTTTTTTTATGGCGCAGATGTGAATATTTATTAGTTTGCCCTTAAGAATGATGTGTGGAAACATCATAGATGATAACTGAATGAAAAAAGCATGTTGTACTGAAATGGTCGGAATTAATCGATGATAATATGCGGAATATGACTAATATGAATAAGTCTCAAGGTATGTAGTCATGGAGATAAATTCACAATACAAAGTAGGAAAAGAAAGGGATTTTTATCAAATGAATCAAAATGCATTATTGTTTCAGTACGATATTGAGTAGATTGTTATCCTTTATTTCATGCATCTGCAGAAACGTTTAATGTTGCTTACTGACTACTACTAATATTATTGAGTAGTGTAAACAATATAGGAAATATTTTTCAATGATTGAAGTCAATGTCCATACTGAGTGTATGTTAATGAGTTAATGATGGTGTTTAGACCTGTGATTAGTATTGATAAAAGTGATTGTAAATTTAGTGGGGAAGCCAGAGGTGACAAAGCACTTGAGGGTGAAGATGGGCTTATGTGACATGTGCCGGTGGTGATGGACTACCATAACATGAAGAGGATATTAGAGAAGATAGTGATTTTACAAATATTGAATACGGTAGTTACCTTTGCGATATAGTTGATATATAGATATTGCTTTATTTATCCATATTTATAAACAATAGCCTGTTCAAACTACACCATAGTGGTTCATTGCAGCTGACTTGAATAGAATTATCAAGTTGGATAGAAACTTATTATGTTAAGGTATAATTAAATAGATAATTACCTTGTGTTACTATTCATTACCTCGATCAGAGGTCACAGCGACCTCAAACTACCCGACCCCAGTGCGAGATTACCGCCTCACACCATGACCTTCCCTATCGTGCGGGTAGTCGGGCAGGAGTTGGTCTATTCATGGAACAACCGAGGCTTATATGTGATCAACCCACAGACAGGCGAAGTCATCGTCTGGTCTGATGAACTCAAAGGTCAATATAAGATTGTAGCATTAAAACCGAATTAGCAGGATAAAAACTAAATCTCATTGTATTCTACTATGTTACATAGTGACTGAATATACCGGATGAAGCCCCATCTTTGTGGTCCAGTTATTAGAACACTAACTGGGTTAAGGTCATGGGTTCAGGCTCACTCGGTGGCAAAGATATTTTTCGCTCTGTCTATGTATTTGGAGAATTTATATATAATATATATGTAACATTCTTGACGTTTTTGTCTGCAATTGTAGTAGTTACCACGTGCTGTTCATTGATTCTGGTGTTTATTAACAAGAAGGCCTTTCTAAAATTATTCAGAGCTCTCCCATTTATGCTATGAAATATATATCAACATAAATATTCCAATAATGCAAAGGATAACCATATTTAATTAAGAAAGGGGACGAAAAGTTTTTATCAATAGGAACAGGATAGCTCAATTGACAGGTGAGTGCCAGCCTAAATACGAAAGGTTGATGGTTTGGATTCCAGGCAATTCCAATTGTTCTTTTTATTTTTTAGCATACCTGAGCTTATGCTCGGTGAGCTTTTCTGATCTGAGGTTGTCTGTCGTCCGTCCGTTCATCCGTTCGTTCGTCCTATGTCTTATCGCAGAGGTCTGCCATTTGGCAGATATTGTCCTAGAGATGGTCTCTTCTAGATTAGTTTATGGTATTGTCATCACAGCTAGGGGAAGTAACTTCTGTCGATGTTCATATATTTTTCTTAAATAGAAATTTCTTCTCAAGAACCGCTTATCGCAGAGGTCTGCCATTTGGCAGATATTGTCCGAGGGTTGGTCTCTCCTAGATTTGTTTATGGTATCATCATCGCAGCAAGGGGAAGTGATTGGTAACAGCTTTACCAGTGTAGAACTTCCCCATTTGTCAGATAATTTCATTGCGGTGGTCTCTTTTGGGGTTTATTTGAGGTATCATCATCTGGGAAATGGAAGGTAATTTCTGCATATTTTTGGGTATTCTTTGTTTTTCATTTGTTAATATCTTTATAGCTCAGCTTATTTCTCATCTGTCCATGCAATGATGGAATTTTTAAAAAATCTTATCAAGGACTTTGTCACTTCCCAGATATTCTAGGGTTGGTCTCCTTTTTTAAAATCTATTTTTGTTAGATCACCTGACAAGGGGAAGTAATTTCTGGCAATGTTTGCATTTCTTTCTCAAAAAAGGCTTGTTGCAGAGCTCTGCAGTTTGACAAGTATTATTCCTAGTTGGTCTTATGGATTTGTTAAGCATATCATCATTATCAGACCCACGGGAGGTAATTTTCTGTTGATGTTTGTCATTTTACTTAAAAATTTTTCCAACCAGCTTACATTTTCTAACTATTTTTGATGTTCGAAAAGGACTTCAGGCCCCTTTGGCCTTTGTTTTAACAGCTGAATGAGTGTTTTGAGGCCGGTTGATTTCATATCCGAATGATTTTTTGAGGCCTGTTTCCCCTCTTGTTTTAATATCCGAGTGTTTAGAGGCCTCTTTGGTCTGTGTTTTTTACTCTGTTTCGCCTCTTTTAATATATGAGTGTCTAGAGACCTCTTAGGCCTTTGTTTTTTCCTTTCTTAGTTTTTGTTTGCTTCTTGGTTTTTATTTATTTTGTGACCATTTTTTTTTTGGGAAAGTTGAGCCTGGCAATAATATATAATTAAACTCTTACTGCATATTGTCAGTATTATTGCTTCATTTTGTTGTGAAATTGACAACGATGAAGAAATAATATATATTATCCTGTTCATCAATCATTTGGTGACCCAAAATAATGACTGGCTGACCTACATTTTGGGTTGATCATCAAAGCTGGGAATTATTGCACTACGCTACCTACTCTTACGAGTAAAAACTAAAAGAATTTTTCTGTAAGTTTGTGGCATTGGAGTTTGTCAATGTTTCAGGTGCTACTGATGTCAAATGTGTGAAGAATGACCTGTACGTGTTCTATGAAAATGAAAGAAAATTGCGATGGATATGTCTGGTTTCAATTGAGGAATGTCTGTCACTGCTTATCGACTCGGAAAACTGGAAATCAGCATGTGTGGTCGCTCGTTATTTCGATAATATACTTTCCGGACAGACATTCGTGACGGTGGACAAGTGGGAAAGTCTGATGAGAATTGTTTCGAGTGACATCAGTTTGTGCAGCTATAAAGATAAACTTGAGGAGTTGTACACTGTATTAAAGGAACGCAATATTCGAACAGAGCGACCACGTAGTGTAATGAAACTGCATGATTTGGGTAGTAAAGATCATAAAATTGTCGTCGTTAAAGGTGGAAGTGATTATTCTAATTCGTACGAAATGACAACCTTGACTACTCAAATTAACGATAATGATTCATTTATTCCACGAGTTAGTGATACTATTTTGACCAATGGGGTCAATGAGTCAAGTCTTTCTCAAAATAACCATGTCAGTTTGCTACGAACAACAAATGATAGTCTTAATACTCGCCCATCTCCTGAACGTCATTCCTATATTCCCACCGTGAACCAGCAACTGCCGATATCAGTGTCCGAGCGGTCATCTCCAGTCCACTCAAAACCTAAATCACAACAGACAAGTAGCGCTCTTGATGGTCATGAGCCAATCATGGTGGCTAGCGTTGATGACATGATGGTGATGTCTCCTGGCTCCTTCGAACAGTTATCTCTGTCCACATTCCTTGACAGTTAGAGGCATTGATTAACGTAATTTTATGTAGAGATTCTATCATATTAACATTCTATACAACCTATATTACGGAATATAATAACGTACACAAAAATCTTTTGAAGCCATTTGCTTACCGTTACATTTTGAAACATGCCATTTAACCTATGGTATCTTAAAATACGGTAATTTTTCTATTATTGATATAGTTGCAGGTAATTTGTGCGATCTAGCAGGCATGACACTCTTAATGCTAACTCGACAAGATAGTTCGTGAGATAACTGGATGCATCTTCTTAGTAAATATTGGTTCGTTCCATCACGATCAAAGTGATGGTCTTATATAGAAAATAATAAAAAGATTTTATTTCATTAAAAGACCAAACACTGAAAACAGTAATAAACAATTTAAAGTCATTATAGCAATTTATTGACTGTTTAAATTTATACTAAAAAAATATGATAGTTTAACAGAGAAACAAAATAGAGCATCAAAAGTATATTTGTATGTTTGGCAGATGATAGAATTATGGGTGAGGTTAAGGCCCGTGTTGAGGTAGAGCTTCCAGTGGGGTTCGGGAAAGGGCTACATTTTTACAAGCCATATATCGGCTATGTGTCGAAGGAATCACCCCCTGATCATCCATTATTTTTCCAATCTCATACGGTATCAGTCTCTGACTAAACCAAGTGTTTCCACCTCTTTCCCTACTGTGCAGGCAGTAACTCATTCCCTTTGTAATATGACTGCAGAATGTCTCCAGAAAAAAACAAATTTGGACAAGCGGTTGGGTCCTAATATGTTGAAGTGTCTGCTTGGGATGTTATGGCTGATCGCATAGACTAACTGCACCTAGAAATAATATAATGTATATTAGTTTACAATCAATTCATCATTGTGGACTAAACCAACTAACTACCTGCCAGTTTAGTCCATGCGATGACAAGTGAATTTTCAGATACAGTTGGCAAGGATAGAAAGTATTCTAAAAAATCTCTCCTACTCAACTGTATCACTAGCCAGATAAATAATTGTTTCTTATTTAAATGCCTATTCAGGAACCAAACACAAGTAAAACCTGTCCATAGCAATATATAACTATTTATAATAATATATTTGCTTAGTGTTTCTATTGGTTCATTTCAGCTTTCAGTATGTCAAAACAAAAGAGTGACCCGATTGCACAAAGTGACCAATCGCTACAAGGAAATCGGTAAAAGTTTTAATTATTTTAATGTACGGAATAGCATGGTATTCAGTGTAACTGTGCTTACCGTACATGTTTTACAAGCTCATTACTGAAATTACATTTATTAATAACTTCATGAGGTGTGGATAAATTTAATATTCACCATTGTTAGAATGGTCTGTGTCTGCACATTTCACCGGTATATCACATAAATGATCATTTTTACAATAAACTAGCAGCTAATGAGCAAGAATGTCATAAAAGCAACAAAAAGGATGACAACATGGCTACTTTGCCAAAACCAATGACAGTCGGTGGTAACCCCACCATTAACGCTCCGTTTATATCAATAACACCTCATTTACTGTATCCTATAGTTGTTTATTGCTTGTTACAGATATCTGTTTATATTACTGGCATGATATACAGACTTTAAAGGTTCAGTATGTTTTCAAAAGGGTGTTAAATACCGAAATACGCGGAAGAAAGTGTGCCTTTGTAGCTCAGTTAGTGGAGCACCAGACTGGTTATCTGGAAGTTGTGAGTTTGCGGCTCCATAAAAGCCAAGATTTTTTTCAGGGAATTTCTCTCCAACAATCGGATGGTGATACTTTAAAATTCTTATAAAAATAATAACCATACAAATAATTGTTCAACAATACTAAAAATAATGTAGAAAAAAATTAATCATTAATCAACGCTAGCAGATAGGCATCACCCTTCTAATTTGCCTAAAAAAGACACTGCTCTAAATCTGAGCATGCCATGCTCATCATTAAACTTATATTGTCCACGTCAGTGTTTGTTTCAAAGTGTATCGCTCAAGACTGACCTTTGAGTAGATTCTAATCAATTATAAGATTTTACCATTATCCACTTTTATACATATTGTGTGTTGAGGTTTTATAATTTTCAAGATATGAGTTGGTGAACATTTGTGTCCTCTTTTTGAGATGCACCATAAAGTTATTTAATTTATATAATATTTATACATATATATGTTTCATATGTTATTATAAGCAGATTTTCACTTGTATGTGAAAGTATTGTTATAACACGACGTTCTTGTGACCACTAAACTAACTGTTTTGTCAATTAATTTCACATGTTCTATCGTAATTCTTTGAGAATAGTATTACAAATATTGACGGATTTTTTATTTATCATCTTACCTAGAATGCAATTTATAATTTGGATAAAAAATTAATCATTACAGATTGTCCAAGTTTCTCCAAACAATCGCTGGCAAAGCTCTGTATGGGTCGCACGAAAGCCTCGTGTCTGAGGCATCCAGTGACATGACGAGTGACAGCAACATGGACAGACACACACTGCACAGTGACGATGCGTTAAGTGACTTTATCGATCATCAGTCTGGTGCCACGTTTGACACTGAGAGTGCCACATTGATGGCTTTCTCGTGGGACTACGAGGCGATGATGTCGCTGACGCAGTCGGTTTACCGCCTCATTCGGGACTACAACGTCATGTTTGACAAGACAGCTGTTGTCGATAGTCTTACGCGCTGGTTAGGTCATCTTCATGCAGCTGCCAATGAGTTCTGCGAAAAAATCACAAGTGAAGTAAAATGTTGCTGTGAACAGACGTGTCCATTATACATCACCAATAGCGAGATGCACAATGATGGCATATCTTATTCATCAAGTACCAAACATCTACTTCAAGATGATGAGATCATTACCGTGAAGGACTCATTGGCTGGCGAATCCATTACAGAGCCTGTACCTGTAACTAATAGTTCTGAATATGTACGAGATAATTATTTAGTTCCTATAGATGCGATGGATTTACTAAGTGTATTGAGTTGTGATGAGAAATCAGGTGAGAAATGTTACTGTTATTGTGTTGTTCACGGTGTCAAAGTTAGCGATTATTTTAGTGACACTCCCACCGCGCATTTTCGAGTTCCACTTCCATTGCCTAAACTGCTTCATAAATTGGTTTGCGACTTTTTAAATATGTGCTTCCGTCTGCGTATACACGCCGACTTGGTGCAGACGCTACAATCTGGAGTAATTGTTAAGCACTCGAGATCCCACTATGTTCGAGCGGTTCATTTAGACGCATCTTCCCCATCCACCTGGAGTGATATTGACTTGATCGTGAGTAGCGATCCAGAAGAAGACAGTGTAGCCCAAATCCGCGTCGACGACACGATAAAACAATGCACTGAATGCCACGGCACGACAGATGGGACATCGTGTTCGCATGCCACTAATGTCAGCGATGACGCTCAGATGTCATTCATGCTGTGGTTCTATTTCCATTGGCTGTCAATTGATGCCATCCAAGAAAGCATTTTGTTCTGGAATTGTGATGCTTTTTTAACTTGGAAGTCATTCATTAAATCTTTACAAGGTACGTATTTATGATCTAAACTAGATCTATAAACACTATATACCTCAAATCCCCAGAAATAATGTGCTTGAAAATAATTTACAAATAGGAATATGGTTCCTTTTTATTTCAATTATTACAATGATTATCGATCATCATGAATGTGTCATATTCAGTGGACTATAATGAGTCATTGTCGTTGTTGTCATCGTTGTTTTTGCTTCATTGTATTGGGGTTAAGGCAAACATTTCTAATGTCTTCTGTAAAGTTGATGCAGACACAGATTAGTTTAATGGACTGGTAATGTGACGGTGGTGACCTCACAGGTGTTATTGATGACGCGATTCAACCAGCAGACATGGCAAGTCATTCTGTGCCTCAAAACTGCAAAGACCTCGTGGACATTGCCAAGTAGGTTTGCTGTGTTTTAATTTTTGTGTGTCAACCACATTTTTTTTATCGTAAATTGCCATGCATGACATATAACTAACTTAACTTACCAAGACATTTCAATTGAAGTTGGCATTTGGTGGTATTTGTGTTACTGATAGTGATGGGGATAGTGATGGTGATTGTATTTGTGTTACTGATAATTATGGGATTGTCATTGTGATGGTATATGTGTTCCTGATAGTGATACAGATAGTGATTGTGATGGTATTTGTTTTCCCGATAGCGATACAGATAGTGATTGTTATGGTATATATGTTCCTGAGAGTGATGTGGATAGTGATTGTGATGGTATATGTGTTCCTGATAGTGATACAGATAGTGATTGTGATGGTATTTGTTTTCCCGATAGCGACACAGATAGTGATTGTTATGGTATATATGTTCCTGAGAGTGATGTGGATAGTGATTGTGATGGTATTTGTGTTCCTGATAGTGATGGTTGTGATATTTGTCTTCTTAATAGTTATGAGTTTGTGATTGTAATGTTATTTGTGCTACTTTATTAAAAATGAATATAAGCAAAGTAATATGATGATGAAGTAAGAAATTTGCAGGGAATTTGCCGTTGCCCCTGGTGATGCCATAGACCGATGTATCGAGGCAGGTTGCCAGTTACATCCTCTTCATATCCTCTATCTCTGTCGACTCCAAGGTCACCAGACTCGGGATTGGCTTGTGTACTATGTCTCTCAAATGCCTTCGGCAGTGTCTGCACAACACAACTGGCTGGATAACACTGAGGTGTTACTCACGCTTGTTGATGGCATTTTGTCATCTGCTGCTGTTGAGAGCAGCGGCTCAATAAAGTGGGTCATTAAAATTACACTTTCAAATTACTTATTCAATATAATACATACACAAAATTAATGAAGAAGTGAAGAAACAGCAGTCTGCATTGATTTAATTAACATTAGACTGTTTGTGACGTAAACAGTGTACAGTACAAACACATTAACAATGCCAAAGTCTCTGGGTAGCTTTTGCTGTGTGTTCATACATGGCCTTCCCACTGATGCGCCGTCGTCTCGAATGCCTGCATGCTAATACGTATGTATGTCTGTAACGATAGTCTGATTACCGAGGTCTTTGTATGGGCCATTTTTGGCCCTCTGCAAAGATAGCCTACAGATGTGGTTACCACAACAAATGATTCGCCTCACTTTTTGAAGGGTGGAGAAAGCTCTGTAAAAAACTCACCGAGTTTGGGCAGACTATTTTCTGTTCATGCCACTGGTTCCCAATGTCTAAAGACTGGCAACATATGTCGCATACTCCACTTATGATGGCCTAAATAATTCACTAATTTTGGCTTATTGTAACATGCATACATACATACAGTGTGTGTACAGTGGGGTCCGAATCAATACACCAACTGATCAATCTGGTGTTTTACCAACTCACTTGTTAAGGCAGACTTCTACATTCGTCTGTATCTTTATAGAGAGTTGGACGTTACCTCCCCTGAACAGCGGAGAATAATGGAAGAGATTTTCAATCATGTGAGAGAGGGGAAGCAACCCCTTCGCCCAGTCCTGCACATCTGTCAGAAGTATCAGTACGTCTCTAGTATTTTCATAGATTGTTTATTATATAATTGTCAAATACTATGTGGCAAAGTTCATACAGTATTCAAATGTTCTCGGCACTTACTGATTATTGAGGTCTACATTCATCCCACATACTCAAATATCACTATTCACAAAACCCTAATGTGTTACCCCTCAGATATATCCCTGGGTGTATCCAGCTTCTCATGATCAGTGGTGACAGAGCCACGTTACACCGGATGCTGCTAGAAGCAGGCGACTTCTCTACTCTGCAACTTCCACACATAGGTATTTGTTAGCATTTAGATGTCACATACATTTGTATCTGTTAGTGCCCAGCAATCACATACAGACTGCCCACATTGATATTCATTAATGCTTCGCATAGCAAGAAGTATTTGTTAGTGGTTAGGGCTCATGCTAATAGATATTCGTTAGTGCTTACTAGTTGAACAGTGTATTACATTCAATACAAATAAAATATATTACCCAATTATAATTTTACATATTTTGTGTGATCTTATATAACATAGTCTAGAATTGTTTAATCATGTTGTAAAGTGTATGGATATAAAGCGAAAATTTTCAGATTTTATAATTATAATTACATGTAAAAGAAATAATGCTTGTCCAATCTGAAATTAGCAAAAATTTCTTAAAATACAAATTTGAACCCTTGAAAAAAGTACAAAAAGGATATATTGTTTCTTATTCATTTCCTTGCTAGTTCCCAGAACTATGGATGAATGGGAGGAATTAATCCAACACAAAATCTCACTCGAGTCCACGGCGAGAGATCATAGCGACTGTCAGAGTGATTTCACCCTTAACATCGCTCCCAACATGACCAATGACAAATCCTGGGACACATTCCTGCAACTTTTCATACGGTCTGTGGGCGGTGAAGAAGCCACTAAAATCCTCGTGTCTTGCGCTCCACCAAGCCCACTCCCGATGTCGCTCTACCATAACCTCTTAGCTTCTTCCGTCATCAGAAACAAACAAAGGTTACCATCATATAGATGATAGGCAAATAAAAGGCAACACCTTCCTTATAGACTAACTAGTTTATTGATCACAGCCTTTCATGTAATCATTATGCGTCAGGTGATCACCCTTCATTATTGTGTGTACTTACCTGGTTCCTTGTTAAAAATCACCTCGTTTTTTTTTCTGCAGGACCATCATACACAATATGTTGGACAAGGTGAACACTTACATGTGGACCAAGAAACCTGCACAATCATGCTTCAAGGTTTACCTCTAATTTTCCCAGATCCTTGTACATCTCCCATACCAAATGTACTACATTCACCATATTGTCCACGTTTTACCCTTGTCGCCGCCAGAGCTATGCTACTTTTTTCATACCGCCTGTATTGCTACCACTACGTGTGATTTTAGGTAAAGTACATATGTAGACTGCAACCCAGTAAAGGCTCTCAGATGCGGTTTATATAATGGTTATTTCCGGCAGCTATTCAGCATACAATACCTACAACACCGGCGTATCACCCATGAAGGATATCGTGCAGCTGTCCATATGAGAGATGGGTTGACTTCAGCCATCGTGGATCAATGACTTGCTGAGGATCATTGTACAGATTTCGACATATGTAACATATCCAATGTTCCCACCATTCAACTCTCTGCCTCCCCTTTCCCCAAATTAATTGTACTTTTCCTTGACTTCACTGTCATAATAGATATTTTTCTTATAATCTTTGGTATATTAACATTCACATTATTACCATGCTATACTTTTATACCATACCTGGACATTTTCGCTGACTGATTATATATTAGCCACTTTACCTGGAATTTCATACATTCCAACCGACAACCCAGGGTTTATCCTTCAGTATTTATGAAAAATCTGACAAAATAAATTTCCACTATGAATTACAATTGGCTAGATCGACAGAATTTACCAGGCCAAAACTCGTACCTAAATTCAGGAACAACTCGTCAAGTGAGCTATGTTCTAGAGCAAGATATTGTGTATGAATACATGCCTATTTATTGCTGTATTACGTGCTGAGATATGTTATAATCATAGCTATGTTATATGCAGTTTTTGGAGAATGCCAGTGATTCGGGACTTATTCGATATGGCGTTGAGCAACCCGATGCACACTGGGGAGTTTCAACCAACCTTAGCAGGTGGAAACGAATACACAGTTCCTACAGTTTACCATGATCCACACGAAGCAGCAATTACATCAAAATAATTGCACAGTCCACTGGTGTGTCACTGATATCGTCGATATCCATCGATATCACGGTATGCAGAGTGGTCTGTTCTCTAAAGGATTGTTACGTGGAATCATTTCCATATGTTTAGTATTTGTAGGAACATTTGATAGTTAGCTAACCAACTTACTAAATACATACCATCATTATTGTATGTTAGTAATAATACTGTCGTAATACATAGGACATCACGTACACAAGCATTGAGTGTAGTCCTGAAAACTTCAGACACGTCATGGATCACAGTGACGAGTGTCCAGCAGTGATATCTTCATTGACGACAGTATTTCATTTTTACGTCGCCATCTGAATATGATATCATTATCTAATACCATATACACAGTGTATACCATCACATTGAATTTCAATTCTGAGAGACTTACCTTTGGGCTAGGATTTATATTTGGTTTTAGAAGTTAAAAATCCATTTCTTTTTTAAACACAGTGAGTGTCCTGTTTGTGGGTTGAAGCTCTACAGGGTAGTATCCATGGCAACATCAGTTCTCGTGTGCCATTGTGGTATGTTGATTACATTGAACTAAATAAATGAAACAGTATTAGTATCAATTTGTTTCCTGTTTTATTGAGCTGAAGATATTCTTTATATAATATCTGCGTACAAAGTTTGATTTAATTTTGCCGTAGCCATTTTGTGGTACCGAAAAGCAGTACTAAAACTACGACACATAAATGAACACCTGCAGAGTGTCAAACACCCATATGGTTGGATTTGAATTTCTGAGGAACCTGGCTCGAATCAATTTTAAGGAAAAATTGCCATTAACTCTGTCTTCCCTCAGGGGTTTTGTGGGATATTGACAGTTGTTGACTTTCTTCAGATGTTGCTTTTTGCGATGCTTATAACAATTCCTAGATAGCTGAAACCTATTACGGGTTGAGAGGAGTGTGTGACGTGACAGGCTTGATATTCGGTACCAGTGACCCAAAAAAGTATATTAGTCATCTGTGATCTGTCTCCCAAGATTCGGTAGTTTGAATTACGGTGATCTCCCCATAATAATAACAATAGATAAACCCAACTATCCAAGCTACGTCACCACAGATGACTCTTGTAAAGGGCCAATCGTGGTTCAAGGGAGTTAAACCTTAAACTCAGTCTGTTTGTTCAATGTTCATACATACATATGCAAATACACAGAAGAAAGTCGGGACAGCGTTTGTGGTGACTACCAACCTAGTAATTTGAAGGTCGTGGGTTTAAGCCGCAAAAAATGCCAAAGATTGCCTTATTTTTTCTCAACAGTGCGCAGGAATCCAATGTTGGATATAGTCTCAGCGATAGGCTGAAAAGCACTGTAATATCGGCGTTAATCTACTTTTACCCACATTTGCTTCACAGGCTGAACTTGCACCACTCCATGTAATCTCTCATTTTTTTACTTCAAAACTGCCCATTTCTAGTGATTTTGTGTGACACTATGCCACATCATCATAATCATCATTGTCATCATCGCCACTGCGGTCACAACCATCGTTACCATCATCATAATCATCATTGTCATCATCGCCACTGCGGCCACAACCATCGTTACCATCATCATAATCATCATCGTCATCGTAGCCACTGCGGTCACAACCATTGTTACCATCATCATAATCATCATCGTCATCGTAGCCACTGCGGTCACAACCATCGTTACCATCATCATAATCATCATCCTGTAAAATCTTAATGTTGGAGAATGATTGATAAAATTCACTATTATTTCAGGCAAGGCTTATCACAAGGTCTGCTTGGATCAACTAGGAGGTTGTCTCTTCTGTACATAGCCCCAATTCACTAAACCACAGCTTAGTGGCCGTGACTGACTCTGCCACAACTCTTGTGAATATCCATTCCACATAATCAGATGACAGATGACATTATGCAGATGACATTCGTACATTCACGCCCTTTATTCTACATGCCAACAGACAAACTACGTACATTGCCCACTCAGTTTTCCGTCTGACAGGTGATGATAATATTCAGTGAGACAACGAGGTAAGGGACAGTTTTACCAGTAGTTGAAACGCATTTCTGTCAAAGAAAAAACCCATGCATATCTATTTTACAAAGGCTTTATAGACCCCCCATGGGCAGATAGGGTTTTAAGCACTTTTTACCTAAAAGTCCCTCGTTCCTTACTAGATTGGAGACTCACACCAGTATTTTAGGTGGTCCAAGAACAACAATCCAGCCATGAGGCCATGTTCCAGCCGCTCCATATAGTTTGATTAATAGTGCGTTTACACTATGCGATATCACATCGAAGATCGATATGACCGTCGCACTGACCAACGAATTTGTGATCTTGCTTACATCGAAGGGATAGTGCGTGTACTATTCCTTCGATGACTGTCGCAACTGTTACCAGTGAGAGCGCTGACATAAGAATGGCAACTTTGACCAATCGGAATGGTAGCATAAATTGTCCTAAAGTGTTGTGATATTGATAAAAAATTTATATTTCAATCGGTATGCGCCATCTTTATCCTGTGATTTAAAATCATTAGATTAACGTCGAAGGTCTGTGGGGCAGTGTAAACGGACATGTGACATGTGTGTGTCTGATGGATCGATATATCGCATTGTGTAAATGCATTATGAGTGTAATGTTATCATTTAGGTACTCTTACAGTAATCGAATTTGTCTTCCTTTGAGATGTTGATTTCCACGCTAGCCATATTGTATAATACAAAAAGTAAGGGTAGCACCTTATTGACTAAGCTTATGATTAACAGAAGCTGTAAGTATTCTTGATCATGTGTTAGTCATTATTATTATTATCATTATCATTATTTTTAGTCAAAAACTGACTGGGTGTTACTTTTTCTATCGTCTCCCTTTGTAGCACACAACTGCTGGATTAATAACAATGTCCTATAGTCACTGTTCCCATATTGAATACTACCTCATATGTAATTTCAGGAGAATCAATTAAAAATATCCTTGAATAATACTGATGAATTTTACTTGTATACTAAGTTACTAATTTTAGTAACTATTCTTACAGTAATTTACTCCAGCAGCAACCAATTTATTCCATCAGTCAACAGCATTAACCCTTGCACAGCTGAAACCTACAATAGTATTATAAAGTTTACTCAGTGTATAATATAACAAATTGTTTATTTGTTAAACGATAGTGTGATGCTTTTCTTGATGAAACATATCTGTTAACTTCCATTATTATTCCAGTCATTATTTATAAAAACCCAGTGTATTCAAATAATGGTACTGACATAATGTAGCGACCACTACATATATTGTATACATCATAGTAGAGCTATTTGAGGGTCAAGTGTGTGAAGATTATTTTTGTTGTTGATTCTCAGCCCTTGCTTCATGCGTACACTTACACATGTAGTGTTATAATACGTGGATGTTAACGGGTTAGTCCCTGTTAATTTTGTATGCTGAAAGGTATCGTACCAACAAATGCGATAACTGACTAAACGTGAGATATTTATGCGGATGTACTGAAAAGTGATTGTGTTATGTTGAATAGTCGCAAAGTTGATTTTTTATACATACTGTTATCTTGTGAAATATACATATTTTGATACCTTCTTGTATGTTTATCTACAGTGAATATGTAGTGAGTTTAT